>JACSZP010020307.1:0-14583 GCA_016161895.1 Pinna nobilis
TATATATATAATTTGTCGTGAAATTTATTATCTGAACTCATATAATATCATTACAAATACTGGTTCTCGAAAAATCTCATCTGATAATCCCATGGAGAGGAAGTCTTCCTGCTGAATTTATACATCAAAGATACGTTATATCAAAGATTTGGCTGGATGTTAATAAAGCCTGAATCACCACGGAAAGACACCATTACATGTATTTCCCCTCACAACTCAAATTCCATCCGCTGACACATAAACCAGATACAATTGAATCACTCTTGTGATAGAATAATTTCAAATTGTAACATTATATTAAGTCTGAGAGAGAGAGAGAGAGAGAGAGAGAGAGAGAGAGAGAGAGAGGTACACAAATTGACGATTACACAAAGAAATCAGAAGTTTTTAGATGATGATATGATATATTACTAATATATAGAGATTTGTTTCTTGATTAATATCAAAAGTGAAGGAATGTGTAAAACAAACACACTACACGGGAATGCACGGTCTTAGATATTGTCTTTGTTTCTCTTATTTGATCTATGTTAACAGACGAAACATATAGGCAAGTGATTTATGAACGAGAAATGTTTACATCATTTAGCAATATGCATCGCTGAATATAAATAAAATCAACAATGTTCCGAATTACATGATATTTTGCGTTTTGACTATTTCAATATTAAAAATTTATCAATTTAAGCAGGAAGAGAGTATATATTTCTATTTAGACTACAGAAGATGTCTTTCTATGATCGATGTTTTGTAACAAGGCAACTTGTGGGTTCTTTAACCTGAAGTCGAGGGTTCCATTCTCAGTTGAACTCGGTTGGTCTCTGTCCTCTTAGATGTGACATTTAAAACCAAGGTCTCGGGTCATAGAGGGTATCGGGAAGTTGAAGACAATTTCCTGCTGTATGAAAGTTGCAACCGTAGACCCATCTCATCTGAAAGTTTTCTAAATTGTCGGTTTGGTTCCAACCCAAGATCCTTTGATGCAGGGATATTTCATAGATATGTCTAGATAAGCAATGATTTAAATGTATATGTGTCATAATGGTGGTTGTTGTATTATTATTTAACGTCCCACTCAAGAATATTTCACTTTTATGGAGACGTCACCTTGTGCCAGTGAAGGGCGACAAATTTTTCCTTTGCTCGACACTAATGGCCGTATATCAAGGATGGTTCTTTAACGTGTCGACACTTACAGCGACATGGGACTTCGGTTTTTAGTGTCTCATCTGAAAGACAGGGCACTCAACCGCAGCGTGGTTTGGACTCCAAATCCGGATCTGAAGACAAACATGCTCACTACTAGGTCACGGCGGCTCCGTACAATAGAGGTAGCTCGATTCAGAGTGTGGGATGGCTGTCGTCTTTATTTCATCATATGTAAGAAACCCAATCGATTAATAATTTGTAAGTACCACAGTTACACTATAAAAAGCTTGATGAAAATGAGTCTAGGGTTATATGAACTATATTTCGAACTGCGAACCTACGTCTAAAAGTGCATAGATATATGTTACTAGTATTGATTTTTTGACTATTTACATGTAGTCAACAACATCATTGTAATTTGTGAAGTGCAGAAATTCCCATCAATGATCTTCTCTCGTATCTAGGCTGATCTCTCGACGAAACAAATTTGAACCACTTTTAAATGTAGATATGTGGAGTTTAAAATACGTTGTCCACTTCATTCAAGATTTACCTCCTCAGGTTGTTACCACTATCATTCATAGTCTTAAGTCTAAACCATGACGTCTTATGTCTTAGCCACATAACATACTTGTCAATACTTTGTATTCTTTATTAGGCCTAGGCTATACAGCCAATACAAACACACTATTTTCTTACATCACTTGTTGATATACAATATAAATCAATACACATATCTATACAGATAAGTACAAATACAATCACATGTATGTTTGCTAAGGGTTAAAATGCAGAGTGGACAAAGCCAGTGGACAATAATTATTATAACAGTGATTCCGAATTACAAAAGGATTTTTGAAAAAAAAACAATGTTGAATAATTGTTTATATGTTGTTTGAAAAAGATTTTCATTAACTCTTAGAT
Organism: Pinna nobilis; assembly: GCA_016161895.1. Taxonomy (NCBI): domain Eukaryota; kingdom Metazoa; phylum Mollusca; class Bivalvia; order Pterioida; family Pinnidae; genus Pinna; species Pinna nobilis. The sequence goes on from JACSZP010020307.1 coordinate 2,074, forward strand.
ATATGGTTTGGCATAATTAGATTTATAACAGTTATTGCATCTGGTCTCAACCTGTTTGAGATTTGAAATTATTTTTCACGTTGAACCCGTTTGTCCCAAATTTATCTGACTAGAGGTTTTAGCTTGTCTTCATTTTACTTAATTATTTCTTTCCCAAATATTGATAATGTTGTCTTACTGACTGGTCAAAAAGTAAACTTAACTATTATCATGATAATGAGATTCTGTTTGGCATTTCACTGGGGTTCCCATAAACATGAAGATGAAATTGAAAATGTATCTGACCTTTCAGGTCAAATTAATCTTGACACTTACTCAAGAAAAAAGTAGCTAGGATGCAGTCTATTTTTATTTTTCGTATTTTGTTGGTTTTCTAAATCGATTGTTCTTGACATTTAAAGATGATTGACGAACGTCCGGTTTTACAATAACACCACGGAAACAAATTTAGACACAAACAAAACGTTAGTAGAAGATGATAGCATTAGATCATTTATAGTTTGAACGACATTATCACCTTACATAAAGACATTTTGATTTTTTTTAAAATGAGATTTCTGACTTATTTATTATTTATTATAAGTCCGAGTGAAATTGAATAGGAGAAAGTGCAATGAAATAAAAATGAAAAAAATAATAAATGAAAAAAAGTTTGATCAGTAGTGATTGCGTGTATGTTTAATGTTATTACACAAACAAAATTTATAATCTATAGGAAAATATTGCAAGAGAAATGAAATGAAGAATTAAAGGAAAAAATCTCATATGTAGAAACTCTTATCGCTACAAATGTATTTGGCATCCATTTAAAGAATTGCAAAGAGATCCTCTTATGAACGTTGCTTATTTTGTAAATGTAAGAACTTAACCATAATTGCGGACCAATTTTCTACTTTAATTAATAATATGAAAATAGACGTAAAAATAAGCAAGAAAAGTCTATCGACACATATTTTAGCGATACGCATTTGAAATTAATTCTAATCTGATTACTGATATCAAATTCTTGTTTTATATAAAAAAAAATTGCAAGTTTACAGAAATTCAAAATAAATGATAAAAATGTTAAATGGTGGTACAAGAAATAACCTGTGACGTTTAATTATCGATAATTTATAGGCGACCGGAATATAGCCGCCATGTAATTTATTTCTATTTTATTATTATAACTTCCGCGAGAGAATCTGATTGCTGTCAAAGACTGTAATATTTATGTTCCTGAGTATGGGTGTGCTAGATGGCAGGACGACTTACAATGCACACTTCTTTTTCATATTTAATATGAAACAAATTTTCAACATGTATGTCATGTATTTTGTGGAAGATATACTACTAAATCTCACAGTTTACCACGGCAATTATCCTCGCCGCTTATCAAATGTAGAGATAAACACATGTTTGTGTTTAAAACAGATATCCGCAATGGCTCCGTGGTAGCGTTTATAATACTAATAAAAAAACCAAAATAATAATAATAATAATAATAATTATAATAACAATAATATAATAAAAAACATAATAATAATAATAATTATAATAATAATAATAATAATGATGATGATGATAATAATTATTGTTATTATCATTGTTCTGTTTTTTATTATTTCATTTCATTATTATCATAAAAAAGATCATTGTTATTTTCATTTTTACTATTATTACTTTGATTGTTATTATCATAATTACAATTTTGTTGTAGTTATAATAATTATGATAGTGTTGATTATATTATAATCATTGTTATTATCATTTTTACTATTGTAATTGTTATTGCTACATTTTTATCATTCTTCTTATTTTTTTTAAATTTTCATTAATATGATCGATTGTTAAATTACATTCATCATTTTAATTTTCACTTTTATCATCATTATGAATATCACTAGCAGTAGTAGTGAAAGTATTCTGTAATGTTTATTTGTATTATTTTTATCTTTTTTTGTGCTTTAGTTTTTTTATTATACTGGACATATTTTATTTCAGTATATATTAGCTACATTAATGCCATTATTTCCCATGTAAGTAATCTTCTCGGTCAACTCTGTAAGTGTGTAGATAAAGTAGTTTCTTATTATACCAGATTTAACTTTTGTATTTAGTACAAAATAATCCAAGTGTCGGCCAACAGGAAATAAAGGGAAGTGCATCTATGAAACATCCATTGTCACGAGGCCATTTATAAGTTTGTTTGTTTCTGTAATCTAATTCACATTTACTTCATATTCAGCAATAAATTATCTCTTTACAGGCAACAGAACACAGCTGCAGTACTCAAAATATCATAATTATGTGCTCAAGAGAGCCTCCCTGGTTCTGTTGTAGAGCAAACGTCTTCAGACGTTGAGGTCTTTGGTTCGAGACCGGGCGAAGGCGTTAGGTTCCACTGCCCTTCAGACAAGGCCGAGTTCGAGTTCCCTCATTGTTCAATAAACTATATTGAATATTATTGTCGAGCACTAAATCTGAAGCATTCGGAAAGGTGTCAATATGACAGAAAGATTTTACAATGAAACGTATAAAAGCACTGCAACAACAGTTATATATGGTTTGTATTAAGATACATAGAAATATGATGTTTAACATTCTGTCTTTCTTTGTTTCATACTTTCTAAAGCATTCTATAATAGTTCATTTTTCAACGCAATAAATCACGTAAATGGCAGCAAAAATGTTTCAGAATTTAAAAAAACGTTAAAAAATTCTATACAAGGAAAAGAGTAAAACCTTTGAAATGTTCCTTTATAATGTAAAGCTAGCTAAAACATAGTCTTTTTTGTAGCGGGAAGAAGAATGAAAAATAATTGTGCACGAAGTATCAAAGTTCGACTGAATATATTGAAAATAAAAGAATGAAAAATATACCGAGTCATCCATTCCCAAGGTAAAATATTGATCCTGTGATTATTGGACCAACATAATTCTCCGAATGTATAGAGCAGGTTCAGGTGTCATGGAGGAGTTAGCATCTCCAGTTGTCCGGTCAGACTACAGACGTTAGGCAAAAGTAAACTCATATTAAACATTCAGGGATGAATCCTCTTTATTAACCGAAAAAGTAAAGAGAATGTATATTTGTTTTAGAAAAAACATTGCAAACAGTCATACCATATAATTGTGTGGTTTAATTTACCGAAAAGAATAGTAAAAATCCCAATACTTGGACTTAAAATCTTTCCTGACAAATATAGGTCCCAAACGTTGGAAAAAAAACAAAGGGACATGTCTTTAACATTACCTACAAAATATGCGAGGAAAGTGAAAAAAAAAACTTGGTATTTTGTGTTGCGAGTCGAAGGAGTGAAGTAAGTGCAGTTCTACTGATCCGTGTAAACTTATACTTGACCCGGTCATGGTTTACATCTTAATCATACAGACGCTTACCGATAAATTCTTTTGATCTTCAACTTTATGTCAGAATCAAATGTTTTGAATAAATTTAATATTTAATAGGAAATTTGAAATGCTAAATTAATTGTTAATGACAAAACCTTATCTGCAATTTATCTGTTGTTTTCATTTAAATTCGCACAATGCATAACGAATTGAACCAATGAGAGCACATGCCGCAGTAGGTGAGCATAAGATATAGATGAGCTAGTTACAAATCTGTTATATCTATTTGAAGTGTTAATTATTTGTCTTAGATAATCTTAATGTAAACAGAAATTAGATCGTTACAAATTGAATTAGAATAAAAAACTTTTTTCCTACTAAATAGTTGATGGAATATCTAAGAAACTGGCGACAGCGATTAAGAGGTTACACTAATTGACAAATACCATACTTTGTAAAGAATCCTGATGTTCTGGTGGATAAAATGTCAGATAAGGGAAGTGCTAGATAGGAGGAAAATAAGTGAGTGTTACGCGACATACATGGACAGACGAGAGACACATAGTAACATTAAAAAAGGATACCTCTATAATTAAGTATGAATAGAAATGACAGATCGATAGACAGATGGACAGACAGGCAGATATACAGAAATGACAAGATAGACAGCTAAACAGCTAAACAGAGAAGTAGAGAGATGGACAGACAGAAAGACAGACAGACAGAGATTAATAATAATAATGCCAATAATGATAATCATCATCATTACCACTGTAGTGATGATGGTGAGAAAATGTCCTTTCTGATACTTCTTATTTTATAAAGTTAGATATTCTACTTAACAACTAAGTTGTCAAGTTCAATATTCTATCTAATAAAATAACAAATAATAATAGAAAAAATTAAAACAGTCATAATATTTGAAATAACGGTTATAGAATAATAATTGAAACAATAATGATAATGATAAAAATTGTAAATGTAAGACCCTGATAATAATAATAATAATAATAATAATAATAATAATAATAAAGTAATACTAGTTGTTGTTGTTTTCCTGTAAAACGTCCCACTCAAGAATTTTTCACTCATAAGGAGACGTCACTGTGTGTCGGTCAAGGGCGACAAATTTTACCTATGCTCGGCACTTATTGCCGTAGAGCAGGGAGGGTTCTTTAACGTGCCAACACCTACTATGACACGGGACCTCGGTTTTAACTGTCTCATCTGAAAATAACAATAATAGTTATCATTATTATAATAATTATATAATGATAATAAAATAATAATACTAATAAAATTATGATAATAATAATGATAATAATAATTATCATGATAATAATATTTTTATAATATTAATAATAAAATAATAATAACAAAAATTATAATAACTATAATAATAGAAATGATGATGATGATAATGATGATAATAATAATAATAATAATGATAATAATAATAATAATAATAATAATAATAATAATAAAATATCAATAAGAATAATGTTTATGTAAGTTCTGATCACGTCTTTAGTGATGCTGTTTTGATCATAACAACAAGATAGACGGAAACATCGACCACAAGGATAACGATGATGATTTTCAACAGAGAAGTTGATTCCCACTGGAAATATAATTGTTTTCACAACAAAAAGGGATGCTTTCTAAACAGAAATAGAGAAAGAAGCAGCAGGAAAAGAACTAGAGAGACTTACATATCGCAGTAAAAGGGTGACTCCTGGGGCCCAGTCGTTCAACTGCTGATTAAATTCAACTGAGGTTTAAACATAGCTGAGCATTGTGGAAATATAGTGAATAAGTCTCAGAGCTTGGTAAGATTTCTAAAATATTATCGATTATCTTATCAAAGGTCCAATATTTTGACACCAGATTTTATCTCTAAGAATTTTCAGTAGAACTGTACTTACATCTAAATATTTGTAAACTTGGCTACTTAACAGAGGTAAAACATTTAACAAGCTGATGAACAACTGAGCTCTAAAGTGGTTTCAATTCTAAGTAAGATAACCATTTGTATGTTTGTTTTAAAATAATAAAAAAAACCACACATGCTTTATTCATATATAAAATTTGACAATGCAGTGTACAGAAAATAATACTAAATCTACAAATTCTTAGTGAAAAAAAAATTAAAACAAGAGACGGCAAAACGGTGAAAGAAACTGAGATTCAGCAACATAAAGACACACAGTATAACTGTAAGCATGATACAACAGTATTTTACTACAAAGAAATATTTTTCCTGAAGAAATAGAATGAAATTAAATGGAAAAATCATTCTAGCGTCAATCTACTTGTTTCTTACGCGATGAAAGTACATAAAACTTCATCACACAACATACAAAAATACCTGCTCTTAAAGATCGCGAGATTTAAATGGTACAGATTTTCTGATTAAGTATCCAATAGGTTATTCATAGAAAAAGGACGTCAGATTTATGCAGAGAATAAAAACAATTTATCCAGGAAGTTTGGACAGGGATATACGACATTATTCAGGATTTGCTGTTACAATAATTCTAAAATTTAAAACACTGGTAAATCTACACAAATAAACATGTTGGAAATTTGTTCCACGTAAAATCAATGACCAGGAAGAAACCTGTTGTTAAGTAATCTTGTGGAAGTCCACTTGTTGACCTTATATCTCATCAGAATGTAAGAAAGGGCTGTTATCAAATGAAGATATGAATATTCATATGTATATGTACAACGAGTTCCAAAATCAACAGTAGGATTCAAGATAGAATCAAACCGGGAAAATTTCTCCAATTAATTGCATATTCATTTAACAAATATACGTTCATTTAAAGACATATACATGTATTCATTTACCTACTCGTCAAGGTTCGTTTGAACAAACAATGCTGATACATTTACAGTACAATACAGATGCAACTCTCTTGATACATTTCCTTCAAAGGAAACAAGCAAATGGAAAAAACAAAACAAATAAAACAACAACAACAAAACTACAATAAAACAGAAACATTATACTAAAACAAGTAAATGTTCTTTCGAGTTCTATTAAGAGAACAATTGTATATTCTTTTATATCGCAGTTAAAAATTATTTTTTTCTATAATTTCTACATGCGTACGCGTATTCCCCATATAAAAAGAACTGACCAGTATTTGACGATGAGTGAATTGCAGGGGAGGGGGGAGGGGGTCAGTCGTGCTTTGATGCTGTTAGATTAATCGAAATATTTTGGTTTGAGGTTTGTTTGATGATTGGCAACACATCATTTTCGCCAGATGAAATGTTCTGTGCTCGCTTTACAGAACTAACATAGCTACAATAACAACTGCATAAAGAGGTAACGATCCTGAACCAAAACACGGAAAATGTTTGTCTTGTTCGCTTGTGTTTGATGTTGTTTGAGAATAATTAAGATATTTGCTCCTGTCAATCACTAGCATGCGCCATTTGACAAGCCTCTTAAAAAGTAAAATTGATTCACAAGTATTATAGGAGTACTTCCAATCCTTCTGATTACCATAAAACGTGCGTTTAATTACGTTATGACATATGTTGATCATATAAATGTTGAAGACAAACACTTAGAGTAAAGACAGTTTCCCATGTAGTTGATGTAAGGAAATTTCCGCCAGTAAAATACTTTCTTTACAAACGATTTTTTTGCAAAAAAGAAACATTTGCTATTACAAAAAGTCGTAATGAGCACTTAAGAGATCATCAAAAGGTCGCTACGCCGGCTGCCAGTAATTACATAGATGGTTTCTCTAAATTTTATCATAGGATACATATATAAAATAATGCAGTTGAGAACGTGTTGAAGTCAAAATGGAAATGACAGATCCTGTTGGCGAGCAATCAAATTACAAGGAAAAATGTTTACAAGTTAATCTAAAGTAATGGGGCGATAAGTCGACGATAGCTCCACAATTACTTCTATATACCGTTCAGGGAAACTCGGCCCCCATATCGGTTATGGCCTTCCGGTTCATAAATTAAATTCTCGCGTAATACTTGTAAAACACACACAAATCGCGACATTTCTCTGCATGCGAAAAATCTGGCGGAAGTGAAGTGCGAGACGCCGACCAAAAAGGCGACAACACGCAAGAATGAAAACCGATGTATCTGCAAGTTGGAAATGCATATAACTGTCATATGTATTCAAATCATTTTTTCTGTGTTTGTCTGTTTTAAGAAACTTTGACATGATGTATTACTTATATCCCATTTGTGAAACATGTATTCGATATTTAACCTCAGGAACCTTAATTAATGCCGTGTTTGTGCCATTACAACAAGAAGCACGCCACCGGGTTCAATTTCACATTTGAAATGTATTTCATCACCGTTTAACACTATCGATGTGACACAAGCCTAAATGATCCAAAACGGAAATTCGTCATGTCTGCCGCAATTTCCATGTTGTCTCTGTCAGCACTACTCCCCCTGAGTTGTATAAAACATTTGAGGCGTGGGGTAAAATGTTCGAGCATTGTAGACAGCACATGCAGAAATCAGACAGGGCTGGTTAATTTAACATCATCTTCTTTGTACATCTCTGTTATCTTCTAATATAATATATTTGTGTAATCTTTTTTAAAAAATGTATCATATTTTAGTCGTTCTACAAGTACCATTGCTGTACCATTGTACCTCCCCAGATCTAACTTAAGTTTAAGTAAAATCCAAGTCCTTAAACATAGGTTGTATATAATCGTTGGCTCCTAATGTCTTTAAATATGTAACTTTAAAGATTTTATTTATAAAGAAAGCAATCTTAAGGGGGAAAAAAAAAGATATGAAGCCACGCCTCTTAGATTTATCTATCAATTTCGAAAGATAGTTTTAGCAAAAAGAAAGAAAAAAAAAAGAAAGAACCAGAAAAGTACTGCCGAAATAAAGAAATCTAGACTCTTACAATGATTTTCTAAAATGAATGCAAACATATGTTTTTTAAACACATACACAAAAGGTAGGTAAACAATCATAATCTTGCTAAATGTATCTCTCGCTGTCTATCTGTTTGTCTGTCTGTATGTCTGCCGGCCCGCCTGTCTGTCTATCTATCTATCTATCTATCTATCTATCTAAAATTCACATGCGTTATAACAAAATATGGATGAAGTATTCTTAATTTTACTACATGTACTTGAATATTCAATGATGAAGGTTCTTTACCAATAATACCATTTGGTATCAAACGATGCTGCAAAACAAATACTACGGATTTCCTTTCATTTATCAATGCCAATTTATGTTCAGTTTGGAGACTAATAAATTTAATGAATATGTTATTGAGTACTTTAACATTCGCCACAGTTCAAAACAGAATGCATCAACAACTTCCTGAGTATACATTGGAGATGATGCTACGTGGTTCATAGGCGTGCATTTTTTAGTACATCAATTTGTAAGAATGACAATTTGCATAGAAATGGTATTCTAAATGACAAAAACACAATCTATATCTACATATATCTATAATTGATAATTGCAATGTCTCCCTAGATAAATATTATCGCAGGTGTATACGTATGTAGGTAGAAATTGATATTTACAACAATGATAAATTCAGATATGATCGGTCAATACTAATAATTAGTTTCAAGATACATGTAGGTACATTTTAAATAGAGGGAATATGGGAATTTTACGCTGTTGTAAAATTACTTTATTTATCGTTATAATGTACATTTTCAATTATCATGAATTCTTACTGAATTGAATAGGTCTCAATTGAGCATATGTATGAGCATATAAATATGACACGCTGAAAGCGAGCACTGGCTTTGGGTAAGCAATATTTCTTTATGTTTCGTAGTGAGCTGTTTTAATTTTAACTTGTTTTATAAAGAATATAAATGTTTCGAATTGTCCTTAGTACTTCTTCACTTTCAACTTTAGCTTGATTATTTTCTAAACCATGTAAGATTATGCAAGGTCAAAAAAGTCTGTAGAATCCTCATTCCTGATTTCGATAACCAATTCTGCCGTTGCCTTTATTGAGAAGTCACTACTTGATGGTATCTAGGGGCTGTGGTACGTCTCATAAATACAACGAAAATGTAAATTACAGTAATACTGAAATATTCTTCCTCGCATTTGTGTAAAAAACATATGAGACAAACTATTTCAAAACAGCTTTTCTCATAAGTTGGAATCTCATCATTTCACTCATAATGATTTATAACAGATAGAATCGTGAAACAAAAAGTTTTTTTTTTTGGTCAAATAACCGTTTTGATAAGACAATTAAACACAGAAACTGGCAATTTCTGAACTTTTATAACACATACACAAATGTATTAGACTCCACAACATCCAGATAAAACACGAAGTCATACAATATCATTTCATGCTGTATGTATAACATTGTCCAAATCTATGAAAAAATGTTGTATATTACGTAAATAACTTTCCTATTAATAGTTCATATAGCCTTTAGGGTGTACGTTCAAAAGAAAATACCAGCTGTGCAAAATATGTATATTCTTGACAAGTTTCTGTACATTCCAATGTCTTTCTTTGATTTCATAAACATGAAAAGTCTTTGCTAAAGATCGTTCGATGTTTCCGTGTTCTTTTACATCTCAATCTGAAATCAAATTCTATTCTACAATGAAAAAATATTCCCTCTGCAAGTGAATTAAAGTAATTATATTTTTCAAAGATATTTTAGCAACACTGGAAATGTTAAAACGTGAAACAACGGCAGTAAAAGTCTGTTGAAGCAGTTTTATGGATACAGTACTTGAAACATCATCAGATAAACCATAAGAGGGTGTATAAGCCGTGTAAGTACTCCTTGGCCCTGGTATTTATGTCCGACAAACACAAGAAATATTTGCTGAAATACACAAGCTATGTTTTTGTGGATTGTTGTATACGTTTCCTCTCAGAAGGTATATAAAACTTCTTGTTCTCTGTAAACGGTAAGCGTATTTCTTTTACTTTACTGCGTTTTCTGTATTTTTGTTTTTTAATATTCCCCATAATATACCGCTCAGTATATGTACCTAGCACATTACTTTGCTTGGTTTTGGCCTCAAAATTGGAATACATGTTTTCATGATTAATATCTATTATCTTCATTTAATTTTTAAAAATTCTAAAAACGCGATCTTGTCATAAATGCCGAGTTCATGGTGTTGTTGGGTTAAAATCTTTACCTCAATTGGAAATGTCACCAAATGTACTTAAAGACTTCGTTTGGCCTATGCCCTGTGTTTGTCATTTGGCAGTGAGGTTTATGATACCTACTTTGACACGTTCTCTGTTTTCCCAATCTCACCCATTGGTATAGCATAGCAAAAATTATATTTATTACACGTTATTAGAAAAAGAGCCATTTCAGACTTTTTTGGAACATCTTTAGAAGGAGGAAGAGCTTTAATTCATTTGACGGGTAAAATATCACCAAGGTGTAGTTGAGATTGGACACTGTGTGCAGGATTAATAATGCTAAGTCACAAAATTCCGACTAGAGAATCGAAACCGAAATATCGTCAAATTCTCATGATTGATTGATCTGTCCATTTATCACTCGTGGTTGAAATAAATTAAAGTCTTAATCAATTTAAGTATCTGATCTTCAGCTTAAACCGGTCATAACAGAGCAACTGTATACCCTGTTGACAATTTTTCAGGTTAGTAAATTGTTTGTTATTGCTATTTCTGTCCAGGAATCCAAAAAGGAAGAACAGTTCATTTCAGATGGCAGGTCTCACAGAGTTAGACACCCATATGACAAACACATTACTGAGACTGAAATCCGTTTTACGATTATTTGTGGAATATACATAATGACTTGTAGCGATTCACCATTTCTCCATCCGTTCCTGGTGTATTTCGGGTGACAGTTTCAAATCTACAACATGAAACACATTAGAATTTAAACAAATATAAAAGTAAGGCATTCCAATTTTACAAATCCGTCTTGGAAATTTTTATAATAAATATTAAACTTCCTGCAATTTCTGTTAAAAAATCTTATTTTCTTTTTTTTCACAAAAATTGAAATTGTAAAATAATAATGAAACTATTTAATTGTTTAATGGTAAAATTCTATTGAAATGCAATTAGAAATTACTTAAAAATAATATTTTGAAATTTGTTATTAATACTCAGTAAATAGTAAAAACTGACAGTAACCTAATACTTTTTGTACATTTCTGTATGTGATCTGTAGGTGAGGTTCCAGTGTAATTACCTTTTCTGTCTCGTTCTACATAAGTATTCCGATCAGACTTTCGATATCAGTAAAACTCTAAACACATCTGAAGCAATGTCTTTACCCATACATGAACACCAGGAGGTGTCATGGAGGAGTAAAAATAGATATTTACAGATATCAAACAGGTATTCAATAAATTCGAAAATCGAATAACCAACAAAACCATGGCTAAAAAAACAACAACAACATAACAAACAGCAATCCATAAAATATATATTACTAAAAATAGAGTAACATCAACTACCCCCCCAGCAAAAATCGGGATGAGTACAGGTGCTCCGGAAGGGTAAGCATTTCCTGTTCCATATGCGGTATCAGTCGTGTAACTTATGTTCCTTTCCCTGATGTCTATAATCATATTCCGATGAAAAAATTGAAAAAAAGAATAAGCATATTGTAATGTATCTCCTGGAACTAAATATTGTAATTAGAAACAAATATTACGCAAATGTTTACATCTTTATTTCAGTCAATGCGCTTTTCTCATAGATAGGCACCTTTAGTTATAAACCAAATTAAAAAATTATCTTATCATCTGAAAGAATATCTAATTAGTCATTTTTGTGAAGTAAATAATTTAATTTGATCTACAACGAAACATAATACTTTAGATTCAGGATATAGATTTCAAAATGTAATTGATAGTTTCTTTAGGCACCGAATTCTTATTCAATTCTGTACTTCACAATTATCATTCTATATTTGAAGAAACATAAGTTTCAAAATCTTACTTGTAAATCTCTTTTCTTGCAGCTCTACAGAGTTGTTTGTTATCAAACTTTATTTTGTTTGTTTGTTTTGTTGATGTTTAACGTCCCACTCAAGAATATTTCACTCATATGGAGACGTCACCGTGTGCCGGTGAAGGGCGACAAATTTTGCCTGTGCTCGGCACTTATGGCCGTAGAGCAGGGAGGGTTCTTTAACGTGCCAACACCTACTTT
>JACSZP010020319.1:0-21964 GCA_016161895.1 Pinna nobilis
TACTAGTTTAAATATAGATGTTCTTGTTACAATACAGATGTTCTAGTTACAATACTGACGTTATAGTTACAATACAGACGTTCTAGTTACAATACAGGTGTTCTAGTTACAATATAGATGTTCTAGTCACAATACAGGTGTTCTGGGTACAATACAGGTGTTGTAGGTGCAATACAGATGTTCTAGGTAGAATACATATGTTCTAGTTACAATATCGATGTTTAGTTACAATACAGACGTTCTAGTTACAATACAGGTGTTCTAGTTACAATATATATGTTCTAGTCACAATACAGGCGTTCTAGGTACAATACAGGTGTTCTTGGTGCAATACAGGTATTCTAGTTACAATAAAGATGTTCTAGGTACAATACAGATGTTTTAGTTACAAAACAGATGTTCTAGCTACAATACAGACGTTCTAGTTACAAATTACAATATAGATGTACTAGTTTCTATATAGATGCTCTAGTTACATTACAGGTGTTCTAGTTACAACACAGGTGTTCTAGTTACAATACAGGTGTTCTAGTTACAATACAGGTGTTCTAGTTACAATACAGATGTTCTAGTTACAATACAGATGTTCTAGTTACAATACAGATGTTCTAGTTAAAACACAGGTGTTCTAGGTACAATACAGATGTTCTTGTTACAATACAGACGTTTTAGTTACAATACAGATGTTCTAGTTAAAATACAGTTGTTCTAGGTGCAATATAGATGTTCTAGTTACATTACAGACGTTCTAATTACAATACAGATGTTCTAGGTACAATATAGATGTTCTAGTTTAAATACAGATGTTCTTGTTACAATACAGGTATTCTAATTACAGTACAGATGTTCTAATTATAATACAGGCGGTCAATATACACTATAGACGTTCTAGTTACAATACAGAAGTTCTAGTTACAATACTGACGTTCTAGTTACAATACAGACGTTCTAGTTACAATATAGGTGTTCTAGTTACAATATAGATGTTCTAGTCACAATATAGGTTTTCTAGGTACAATACAGGTGTTCTAGGTGCAATACAGATGTTCTAGTTACAATACATATGTTCTAGTTACAATGTAGATGTTTTAGTTACAATGCAGATGTTCTAGTTACAATACAGACGTTCTAGTTACAATACAGGTGTTCTAGTTACAATATAGATGTTCTAGTCACAATAGAGGCGTTCTAGGTACAATACAGGTGTTCTAGGTGCAATACAGGTATTCTAGTTACAATATAGATGTCCTAGGTACAATACAGATGTTTCAGTTACAAAACAGATGATCTAGCTACAATACAGACGTTCTAGTTACAATACAGGTGTTCTAGTAACAATATAGATGTTGTAGTTATAATACAGGCGTTCAATATACACTATAGACGTTCTAGTTACAATACAGATGTTTTAGTTACAAAACTGACGTTCTAGTTACAATACAGTTGTTCTAGGTGCAATATAGATGTTCTAGGTATAATACAGATGTTCCAGTTACAATATAGATGCACTAGTTACAATACAGACGTTCTAGTTACAAACCGGTGTTCTAGTTATAATACAGACGTTCTAATTACAATACAGAAGTTCTAGTTACATTACAGATGTTTTAGTTACAATATTGATGTTCTAGGCACAATACAGGTGTTCTCGGTACAATACAGGTGTTTTAGGCGCAATCCAGATGTTCTAGGTATAATACAGATGGTCAATGTACAATACAGATGTTCTAGCTACAATACATAAGTTCCAGTTACAATATAGATGTACTAGTTACAATATAGATGTTCTAGTTACAATACAGGTGATCTAGATATGATGTTCTAGTTATAATACAGGCGTTCTAGTTCCAATATAGACGTTCTAGTTTCAATAGAGATGTTCTAGTTACATGACAGACGTTATTGTTACAATACAGACGTTCTAATTACAAAACAGGTGATCTAGTTACAATACAGGTGTTCTAGTTAAAATACATGTGTTCTAGGTACAATGCAGACGTTCTAATTACAAAACAGGTGATCTAGTTACAATACAGGTGTTCTAGTTAAAATACATGTGTTCTAGGTACAATGCAGACGTTCTAGTCACAATACAGGTGTTCTAGTTACAATACAGGCGTTCTAGTTACAAAACAGGTGTTTAGTTACAATACAGGCGTTCTGGTTACAAAACATGTGTGCTAGATACAATACAGTCGTTACAATTTAGATGTTCTAGTTACAATACAGGTGTTCTAGGTACAACACAGGTGTTCTAGTTACAATACAGATATTCTAGGTACAATACAGACGTTCTGGTTACAATACAGATGTTCTAGGTACAATGCAGACGTTCTAGTTACAATACAGGTGTTCTAGGTACAATACAAGCGTTCTAGTTATAAAACAGGTGTTCTAGGTACAATACAGGCGTTCTGGTTACAATACATGTGTTCTAGGTGCAATATAGATGTTCCAGTCACAATACAGGTGTTCTAGGTACAATACAGGTGTTCTAGGTGCAATACAGATGTTCTAGGTATAATACAGATGTTCAAGTTACAATACATATGTTCTAGCTACAATACAGATGTTCCAGTTACAATATAGATGCACTAGTTACAATACAGACGTTCTAGTTACAAACATGTGTTTTAGTTATAATACAGACGTTCTAATTACAATACAGACATTCTAGTTACAGTACAGGTGTTTTAGTTACAATATAGATGTTCTAGGCACAATACAGGTGTTCTAGGAACAATACAGGTGTTCCAGGTGCAATATAGATGTTCTAGGTATAATACAGATGGTCAAGTTACAATACAGATGTTCTAGTTACAATATAGATGTACTAGTTACAATATAGATGTTTTAGTTACAATACAGGTGTTCTAGTTACAATACAGATGTTCTAGTTATAATACAGGTGTTCTAGTTACAATATAGACGTTCTAGTTTCAATACAGATGTTCTAGTTACATGACAGACGTTATTGTTACAATACAGACGTTCTAGTTACAAAACAGCTGCTCTAGTTACAATACAGGTGTTCTAGTTAAAATACATGTGTTCTAGGTACAATGCAGACGTTCTAGTTACAATACAGGTGTTCTAGTTACAATACAGGCGTTCTAGTTACATAACAGGTGTCTAGTTACAATACTGGCGTTCTGGTTATAATACATGTGTGCTAGATACAATACAGACGTTACAATATAGATGTTCTAGTTGTAATACAGATGTTCTTGTTACAATACAGACGTTTTAGTTACAATACAGATGTTCTAGTTACAATACAGGTGTTCTAGGTACAATACAGACGTTCTGGTTACAATACAGATGTTCTAGGTACATAGGTACAATACATGCGTTCAGGTTACAATACATGTGTGCTAGGTACAATACAGACGTTACAATATAGGCGTTCTAGTTACAGTACCGACGTTCTACAATGTAGTTACAATACAGACGTTCTAGTTACAATACAAATATGATTTGTTGCAACTCCCTGTCATCATACCTTGCGATTTTGTCATTGATGCCAGGCGCGGATCCAGGATTTGAAATTAGGGGGGGGGGTGCAAAATTTTGCAAACGGTTTTGAGTCCAAGATGTAATTAAAAGAATTAGGGAAGAAGTTAAATCAAAATTAATTAATTAATTTAATTTAATTTAAAATTTTGCATATAAAAACGATATTTTCCCCAATTTTGTACAAACCTTTTCAATTTATGAACGTGTATTTTTTTAATAAAAACTAACATGAATCTTAGAGTATTGATTATCATGTTTCTTTTAACGAATACAGGCGCGTCGGAAGCTCTTTTAGAGTGGGGTGACGGAACTGGAAGGGGAAACAGGCGCGGATCTAGCTTTTTTCATCAGGGGGGTCCAAGAGGCCGACGGTATTGGGCTACGGTAAGGCTCCCAGTGGGACTACGGAACGCACTGATGGGGGTCCAGGGGGCCCATTCGGTGAGCGAAGCGACCTGGAAATTTTTGGACAGTTTTAACTTCGAATTGTCTATCTTTCTATCTAATTTTATTTCTGGTACAATTTAAAGTGCAAAGAATGACTGGCGAGCAAAGCGAGCCGAAATTTTCTTTTTTCCCCTTTAGATATCAAATAAAATGATATTAAAGATATGAAATAATTTGCTTAACAGGCGAGCGAAGCGAGCCGGAAAATTTTGGACAATTTTGACTTAGATTTGTCTATCTTTCTATTTTATTTATGATACAATTTAAAGTGTAAAGAATGACTGGCGAGCGGAGCGAGCCGAAATTTTTTTCCCTAAGATATCGAATAAAATTACGTTAAAGATATGAAATAAGTTGTAGAACAAATTCGGCGAGCAAAGCGAGGTGGAAAATTTTGGACAGTTTTAACTTTGATTTGTTTAAACTTTAACTACTAGTATTTTATTTGTGCTAAAACTTAAGCAATCACTGATTACCAAGCGAAGCGAGCCGAACATTTTTGTAAGTATCATATGAATGAGATTTGCCAGAGGTGGGGTCCATGACCATTGTCCCCTCCCTCTGTATCCGCGCTTTTTAAATTTTGTTAATGCATTGCTCACTTGAGGCACTTCTAGTTACAGTGCAACGAAGAAGGTATTTTACTATTTTGACTTTTCTTACCCCTTCGTATTAAAAGTCAAAATAGTAAAATACCTTCTTCGTTGCACTGTAACTAGAGGCACTTCGTGATATAAAGTTGGAAGAATGCAATTAGAATGTCGTCGCCGTTTTCCGGTCTCATCCGAAGAACCGCCCCATTAATTCTCCTCTTGCGTGTACGACAAGCGAGGGGATTCAGGGGACTGACCTACTCTGTACCAAAGTTCACATATATATTGCCGTTCAATTTTAAGCGTCACCGATACAAGTGAAATTCCTATGAGACTTAGTAGATGTCGCTTTTTATGCAGATTTGAACCGAGTCATTCGGGGTACGATCTAAGACTGTAAGCCTACTGCAGGGTAATTTCTAGTGCCTTATGTGACGTCACTTTGCAACAATTACACTGTAACACGTGATAACTTGGGTACATTTTATCTTCAGTTTGTTGAGTGAGTGAGTCGCACTCTTTCAAATGGATGAAATAAAGCGATGGGAATCGGTTCATTCAATTCTATCAAAAGCCGCAAGAGAGGGATGGAATTCACTGAAATTTCAGATTTCAATACGAGAGAAATCATTAACACAGGGTTCTTTTCCATTTACTAACGTGAAGTTAAGCAATTTATCGGCGTCTGTAAGGGAGGACACAAAGTCCAGGCTACTGTTTCCGAATGACGTTTCTCATCAAAACCTTACACCAGTTGAGGTTATTGAGGACGGGAATTGTTTCTTTCGATCGATTTCCAACTCGTTGTATGGCTCAGAAGGCAGACATGTTGAATGTCGAGTTCATTGTTTGGTGGAGTTAGTAATGAACACTGGCAAGTATCTCCGCCAAGATACGTACACCCACATGTCGTCCAATCGGACAGATTTGCAATATGTCATAGAAACGTCCGTTTCGGACGAAGCAAGGGTGTCGGGAGACATGACTAAATCTCTGCAGAACGAGATACCATACGAGGGCAAGGATGGATCCATGGCAAAACACGAGAATTCTGATTCTCATAAGGCAGCAAGTATAGAGTATCAGACTCTTAAAACAAGCTTGGCAAACCCAAAGTGTTTTTTACCATATAAAATTAGTCAGCAAAACCGGGAAATGTACGACAGAAACATGCAACTATTGTCAATGATAACGGAATCAATTGTCCTCTGTGGAAAACAAAATATTCCCCTGCGTGGACACCGAGACGATTCCACAAGCACCTCGTCCAATAAAGGCAATTTTCTTGCTATCTTGAATCTTTTGGCAAGTCATGGTGACAAGCTGGCACAGCACTTGAAGGGATCCTCAACAAATGCCACTTACATCAGCAAAATCACTCAAAACGAAATCATCAATATCATCGGTCAAAACATACGGCTAGAATTACTGCGTGGTCTTCAACAAGGTAAGGCGTTCCACGCCAACATAGCTGATGAAGTGACCGACAAATATGCTAATCAGGAAGTTCTGACATTGTGCTTGAGGTTTCTTGATGAAACTGCGTCTGAACCCATCATCCGTGATGAATTTTTTGACTTTGTTCATTAGGAATGAACCACAGGTGCAGCAATATCCGATAAAATCGTTGAAATTTTGCAAGAGAATGGGCTGTCTGTTGAAAATATAAGAGGTCAAGCTTATGACGGTGCTGCTTCAATGGCCTCTGAAAAAACAAGGTTGCCAAGGAAGTATCAAAGAACTGAATAGGTTGGCTGTGTATACCCACTGCAAAAGCCACGTGCTCAATCTATGCATTGCCCATGCTTGCAAATTACCTCTTGTCAGAAACATGATTGATGGGATCATTTCTACATTCATGTTCTTTGATTCTTCACCGAAGCGACAGAGATATTTTGAGCATGTGCTGTCACATCAAGGTACAGATGTGACCCGAAAGAAACTGGTAGGTCTGTGTAAAACGAGATGGGTTGAGAGACATACTTGCTTTGACACATTCAAGAGCATGTATGTTGGTATTACAGAGTATTTGCAATATATCCTCAATCCAGGCCTAGATGAAAACCTACAGGACAATTGGTCATGGGATGCTGAGACAAAAGTCACCGCCCAAGGCATTTTGTCTACCTTGACATATTTTTCTTTTCTCGTGACTTTTGTGTGCGTAAAAGCAGTCCTTGAAACAGTAAAGCCAGTCGCAGCCAAGCTTCAAAAACATGACTTGGATGTTTACCGAGCTTTTATTTTAGTTGAACAACGCATTGCGACAATGAAAGATATGCGCACAAACATCGACGTTGAGTTTGAGAGTTAGTTTACGGAAAGCAAAAAGATGGCTGATCAGTTGGGGGTTGATATAAAAGTTCCAAGGTTGTGTAAGAGGCAAACACATAGAGGTAATGTTGGTGATAGTTCTGACCCTTCTGATTATTTTAAGGCAAATATTGCAATCCCCTTTCTTGATTATTTACATCAAGAATTATGCTGCAGGTTCCAGAAAGATGATGGACCTGCCTATTCAGTATTTTCACTGGTCCCTGATCAAATGGCTAAACTTGGTGACCCTGACGTTAGTCGCTTAGCAAATTACCTGATGTTTTGGGGGGTAGATTTGAAAAGTGTGCAGCCCGATGACCTGAAATCTGTCCTTTTAGAGTGGAGAAAGGCCTGCGCAAGTATGAAAGAAGAAAACAGACCCAACAATTTGCTTGGAACATTCAGAATAACAGACGGTGATATCTTCACAGATATTAAAACTCTTTTGCACATAGGCTGCACTTTGCCAGTGACCTCCAGTGAAGCTGAGCGCTCTTTTTCTGGCTTAAGGAGGATAAAAAGCTACATGAGGTCAACGATGAATGAAGATCGTTTGGCGGCCCGGGCTCTGATGAATATTCATCATAGCATGAATATTAACATCCCAGCAATATGTCAAGAGTTTGCAGGAAAACGTAAAAGAAGGTTATTCAAGTCATGCATCTTGTTTGATTAAATTGCAACAAGAGAATGTCACTTTGATTTCACCAATAAAACCGTATGCACCACTTATGTCTGGTTGTTTAAATCCAAAAAAAGGTGTGAAGACCTCCTTGCGGCTAGAACAGGTAACGTTTTGACGAACGGCTAACATCCACTAATTTTGCGTCTTAAATGTCCCACATAAACCTTTATTTTCGTTATTACACATCAATTTTAGGTACCCGGTTTCCTAATGTCTGCTGGCGAAAAAAAAATTTGGAAATGCAGGAGCTTCATCCCGACCCCCGCCAAGTCCCGACCCCACCAGTACTTGGCCCTGGACCCACTGGCAGCCCCATACCGCCGNNGCAGGTAGGGTTCTTTAGCATGCCAACACCTACTGTGACAAGGGGATCCGCGCCTGCTTTCCCAATGAAAGAAGTGGAGATGACAGTGAAACGGACAGGTCAATCCGTAATTGTAGTTGCCACGAGAGTGACACTGATAGTAGAATTAAAGTCAGCCTTCCACACGATGTGAGTGAATGAACATAGGAGCACATCGCTGGCCTGTCGTTCTTCACTGTGTACGACAATGAAACCAAACCTTGTGGTTTACTGGACAGATTTCCCATGAAGGATAGATACCATTTTCTGGACACCTCTAGATTTACGATAAAAAGAAGAGAACAAATCAAAAGACTTCTGATTAAATATGACTTCAAAGAACTTGACGTGGAGTTTCATAATCTCAATAGATGTGACGCCGATTTTCATCGTAAAAAGAACAAGTTCGGTACAAACATAAGCCTGATAAGACCATAAGTGGGGAGGTAGACACTTCAGAGATCCTTTATTGGTTTCAAAGGTATAAACAGTACACTTGCCAAGTCTCTTCCGTTAATAGGGAGACTTACGATTTTTTAATGTAAAATTTTGATAATTTCTCATGAAAAAAAAATGTCTCACCCTAGGGAGTAGTTAGGGGTAAGAAGAGTCAAAATAGTAAAACACCTTCTTCGTTGCACTGTAACTACCCAGGGAATAAGTAAAACTACTCCACCCGACCCCCGACCCTGTAGAAAAAATATGAAAATTATTATTATCATTAATATTTGCGAATGATTATACGATTTCTATTGATTTATAATAGACCAAATTAATATTAATTTTAATATCATCCATTTGTCTCATCGCAGAAATTGAGAAAATAGTGAAAACTAAGTTTTTGTTGTTTTTTAACAAGCGCGTCGGAAGCATTTAAAGATTGGGGCGTGAAATGAGCGGGAGAGGTTGGGAGGGGATGCCCCCCTCATGATAAAAAAAATTGTAATTTTAAACTTTAAGATATGCAAAATAATGCCTCTAAAATTGAATGATCGTCAATAATATCAATGATGTAATCACCAACTTGTTTATTATCCAGTTAACTTTGAGATAAATGAAGAATGAAAACAAACAACTTTGAATTATGACACAGTTACATAAGTGCATGTAGTCTAACTGCATGAATGATCTATTCATTTATCAGAGACTGGTGCTTTGGGTTGGCCCGAGGCGGACTAGTTTTACTGCTTTTACTATATTTTCAATTTTTTTGTGGTGAAACAAAAAAATCATATGCAAATTAATATCATTCTGTTCGGATAAAGCATGGTAAATCCTATAAACATTCTCATATAACAATGATTATTATCATGTTCTTATTTTTCAAAAGGGTCGGGGGTCGCCTGGACTAGTTTTACCTACCCCCCTCACCCTAAGCCAAATCCCTCTGGGGATTCTGTCGGGGGCCATTTTCATATGCTGTTGTTTACTGTTGCCCCTGCCAGAATCCCTTATCAAGCCTTCATAGTTTTATTCGGGAAAATTTAGCTCCGGTGACTGACTTGTTCAAGATGGCTGGATCTTAACAATAATTACCTTGTTGACATGCAGAAAACAGATCGTCCTTGGTTTGTTAACACGTTTTCCTTCGAATGTATCTAAGTTTTAGTTTAATAATCACAATTTTAATCCGATATAAACACACTTTCTCTCTCAGTTTGAATGGCAGACTGTTTTTGTCACGTTATAACCTCATCCGGTACAGTGACTGTAGTCTGTTCGAATTTTCATCAAAAGTGGCGGGAAAAGTGCTGCTGCATAGAAATTGAGATTTCCCGCTTCACTTTCAGTAACATAGATCAAACTATAGCCTCTGCACCCAGTCAGCTGAAAAATGTGTTATCAAGTCTTCATAGTTGTATTTGTGAAAATTCAACTCCAGCGATTGACTTGCTTCACGATGACTTAACATTAATAAAATGTACATGCACCATAATGTTGGCAGACAGAAAACCTGTCATCTGTCGTTTGCAAACATATTTTCGTTCAAATGTATCTGAGTCTTGTTTAAAAATCAAAAATGCACATGAAAAATCATAATTTTAATCCGATGTAAAGAAACTTTTTTTCTTGATTTGAATTACGGACTGTTTATATCATGTCGTGTTCATGTATATACATTTGTATCACATGTTGCGACTTTCGAAGTTACGGTCCTCAAAGGTTGGCGGGAAAAGTGCATCTGCATAGAAAATGTATAGAATGAAAAACTGAATGCATCTGAGTGTCCTTGAAGGATGTGTGAAGAAGTGTTGTTGCTACTTGTTCCATTTGGAAATCAATTTTGACAAGTTTATGACATATTTTTGTTGTTGTTTACCTAGTCATTTTTGGACATCAGCTAATGTCTTTGATCTCTTCTTATGCTCATATTGCTCAGGTGAGCGGTATAGGCCAATTAGGGCCTCTTATTCTGAGATTTCAAACCCTGTGAAATCTCTGTGCGCCCAGTCCCGGTTATATGACAA
The DNA here is from genome assembly GCA_016161895.1 of Pinna nobilis. Lineage (NCBI taxonomy): Eukaryota > Metazoa > Mollusca > Bivalvia > Pterioida > Pinnidae > Pinna > Pinna nobilis. The sequence goes on from JACSZP010020319.1 coordinate 10,369, forward strand.
AATAATTGGTTAGTAGTGTCACACTCAAAAATTTCTAACTCAGATACCATAATGCAAAATGTTTCAATAAGTAGCATGTAATATCTTTGTTGAAGTAGTCCATGTACAGGCATGAACTCTATAGCTTGTGTATATTTGTATGAACTATATACATGTACATGTAGAAATTTACTTTGGGAATTATATCATTTTCAGCTATGAAGGATTTAGAGTACAGTTTTTTTAATATCTGTTTCGCATGATTGTCATAAGGGATTTGGTAGACAAAAAAGATGTAAATGGTCAACGACTAGACCCATTGTGTCAATATGACTTCCAGTTCCTATTCCAGAGCTTTGCCTCTATGTGCGGCCTTCGCACCAACACATGGTATGTGGATTATGATCTATAATTTGCTTTTACAGTTAAGCCTCATTAATATAAGTGAATAAAAGGTTTGTAATCAGAACTTATTTAATGAATAATGATTCAAGGAAAAATAAAATTGATCGAACAGAAAATGGAGATTTTGTACCATGTACTGAAACAATTAAACAGCTCTACAGTTGAATTGATACTTTTATTTTCAGGTCAGAACCATCCCTGCCCACAAATCGTCTACAATTACTTGAAGCAGAAATTTCAGGAAAAGCAGATATTCTTTACTGTGTTGAGATTTCGGATTGTCTTGGATCTTTACCAGACATTTTACCTGTTGTTGCCGTATGTGACGTACTGTATGTCATAGACAACTACTACAAGAAGAAAAGTGAATGATTTAGGCCTATGTTTTTTCATAAATGAAAAAATAAATAAAAAGTCTCCCACATGCATTTGTTTTAGGAAAAAATGGCCTGAGAACCTGAGAATTAATTTTAGGTGGCCTTAGCTATTAGGCCTAGTGATAGGCTGGCAGAATCCCCCCCCCCCCCCCCCCCAAAAAATTTCCATCCTCCCACTTTTAATTAATTCCTTCTTAAACTAGTGTCAATTCAGAGAATATACATGTACATCCATCGCTGAAGCCGTATATAATTGGCCAAATTAGGGTAGTTTTTGCCTCTAGGCGGCCGCTACACATACCATGTTTTTTCGTTTCCTTGTGTATGTGAATCATTGTCAAATGCTTGTGTAGGTATACAAGTCTTTCTCGTCAAAAGTTTTAAACATTTTATTGACTAAGGAGGAATGCGACTGATATGCTTACCGGACACGGTAAATAATTCTTATTTTATTTAGCCTAATGCACTTCAATGTTGATGCTGTTTTGCTTTTACATGTAGTCAGGTCATGATCGAGATATAAAACTTTTGATCATTAACCAGACACATGTCATGTGTACAGAGAGTTTTGATGTGGATGTCATTGTATAACTGTCAAATTGTCTGATGTTGTGTAAACCAACACGAACACAAACAAAAGTAATGGAATGCACAGGTTAAACATACAACGGCTGTAAAAGGCGTCATTGTATGTAGCACATGCATGTAGCTCTGAATCAGATATAATACATTGTAATCTTAAAAGATAACTTATATTGCGCTGTGATTGGTTAAAGTAGATGTTGAATGGTTGGTGATATTGTTTTTGTTTAAAAGCCAATTCAAGAAACATTCACTTATATGGAGATGTCACCTTGTGCCTGTGTTGATCAACAAATTTTGCCTATGCTTGGCACTTATGGCCGCAGAGCAGGGAGGCTTCATTGACATGCCAACACCTACTGTGACATGGGACCTCAATTTTTAAGAGAAATGAGGTGTGAATTTTTTTAGTTTGTCAATGATTGATTAAGGCAAGCTCCCTACATGCCTTGTAGAACAACTTTGTGGCCAAGTGATTTTGTGGTTATGGCATTAGCCTCATGTGTTAGAGATCTCAGGTTCAGATTCAGGCTGGCACAAATATAAAATGTTGGTCATTTGATTGGGATTTCACTGCAGGTCCAGGCATGAACGAGAAACCTCACGGCTCAAAGGTCAAGGTGTCAAAACATACATGTTGTCAAGGCCACTCAACAGTATTTGGTTACATTTCTATGAAGTGACATAAAGAAACAGCAACAAACTAACATTTGATTTTTTATGAAATCTCTTGATTTTCATATGAACGTTTTGCTAGTATTTTTGTTTTGAAATCCCTTATACAGGTAACAAGGGGCAATTGTGAAAATAAAAAACAGATCAGTACAACAGCCACAAGGTCAGAGTCAGATGTGACATCTACAAACTCAAGTAGTCTGCCTCCTCACATTACATCATCATTACTGGGACAACATGGAGGACAGCTTCTTCTTTATCACCGGCAATCAGTCATGAAGAATAATGCAATCGTTGGACTAATCGTTCTAGAAACAAAGGTAAATATATAAAGATTGATGATATTTAGGGGTTTTACCTTATTTTGGATTTTCTTCAGGTAGTTATTGTCTGGTAGTTGTCCTCTTCCTGGATTTCTTGTCCTTCTGATGAGACGGTAAAATGTGCTGGGGTAGGTGTAAGCACGTAGAACACTCCTATCTGCTCAAAGGGCCAAATTGCCCTGTAAATGTCAAAATTTGAAGTCCTTTCAGTATTTACTGTTGTCTGGTAGTTGTTCCAAGATTTGTGTAATGTGTTTTAAGACTTATTATAAAACTTGCCCTGAATCATAAGATACAAAAGGATATGGTGTGTAGATTTAAAAGAAACATGCATATTTATCATTGACTGATCTTCTGCTATGTGCAGATTGAAATGAAGTATTGATTTTAAGAATGAATTGTTATAGGATATCTTAGTGGGCAAAGGGAGATAACTCCTCTGCTTCAGACAGAAATGCAGATCTTTAACCAACAGCTGTCAAAACAATCTCATGGAGATAATTACATAGTGCTGTTACTGTAATGTAAAATATAGAAACAGGGTTATGTGTATAAATGATGATGATAAAATATGAAATATCACATCGCAAATCAAAAGTAGGTCCCTGTACTCAATTGAATAAGAGACACTAATTTCCTATCATTGAAAATCTATTGAAAATAAAATGAAAGCAACAAACTATTAACTACAGTGGCTTGAATCAGATATGAAATAAGTTTTAAGTAGAAATAACGAGATAGAATATGAGCAAAAGCTTTGAATTATCACTTTAAAGAGCTAGTTTTCTAACAAGTAGATGTGTCAACTCGCGAAGCCTGAATAAGATGTCTAATTCTCCGATATTATCAGTTCAAATCTTGAAAAAAGATAATCATACTCAATGGACTTAATAACAAAAATCAGGTTTATTTTTCCATGAACCATTTAGTAAGTGTAATAATCAAACCACAACGACCAGTAGCCAACCACTTGTAGATTGATCGTCCGTCAGAAGTAAAAGTAAAAACTGCACCAGCATTTGAAAACCTAGCATAATTACTGCTTTGGCATATCTCACTCGTGCTGACACCAGTAAAATACCAACAGAAAATCTGTCTGACAATGGACCTTAAGCACTGCATGCGATTGTTTATCAGCTGATAAGTTAAGGTAGTTCAAAGAGAGAAATTGCTTTTAATTTTCCGAGTTTTAATCCAACCATACCTAAGTAAATTAAAATAGTTGTAGAAACTAAGTCCTTTCAAGCAATGACAGGGTGTCTATCCCACTCCTTCTTAAATAACTGATCCTTCCATCTTTACAACGACAAAGAAAACTAAGTTTGCTGACTTTCCCTGCCTACTATTGAAACCGCCATCTTTGAACCTGTTTGCTACTCTCCTCCGCGGAGTATGGGACAATTTTGTGTTAAGAATTTAAGCAAATAAATGCTATTTCAGTTGAATTTCTTGTATTATTCTCTTTGATTTCTTTATAGATAAGTTTTATTAAAAACAAGAGTGCCTTGAAGCACATGATACGCCCGTCACTAATATCATCGTAATAACTTGATATTACGATATGCACATCTTCATATGATATCAATAACACATGAAATTCCACAATTTCGGAATAAAAGGGGCATAACTCTGCCAATTATTGTCAGAATGGCAATATTTTCTCACCCCTGAGAATGGTTTAAACAATGATGCATCCTACAAAGTTTGGCAAAAATCCGGCCATAATTCATTGTGATTGCCGAAAATTTCTGGACAGATGGATGGACGGACAGACAAACAGACAGACAGACGGACAACGCCATACCATAATACTACCTGTCTTCGACAGGCGTATAATAAATGCCACTGTCACCAAATTTTGAGGGAAATCCCATGGACCAGCTCGGCTTGGTACTTCAGCACTTACTTTACGGGTAAGCTAGGGTGTTGGTCTCATTTTTGGAAGCTATTTGTGAAAAAAAATCACCATTATGTAAATATAAGAATTAAAGTATGTTATGTTCAGATAAATGGAATTATGAACCAAAATGGGCTGGCACAAATTTTGAATGAAATGCTTTGCAGTTCATAAATTTTGTTGCGAGCCCATTAAGGTTCATAACTCCATCAACCCAAACATAACATAACTGAATTCTTTACTCAACTTTAACATATTAACTTGTCCAGAAATCAATCATAAAAGTTGGGTCAAAGGTTTCCCTACATCTGCCTTGCTTAAATCAGAAGTGTTGCTAGTAAATTCTTGTAAAAGGAATAAACAAAATTAAAATTAGGGGGAAAAAAGTTTATTTACAATTTTGTTGAATTTCATAGTATAGTGCTCCACTGTTTTGTACATCGTGTATTTATTCAGATTTCTAACTTTCAGGTGACATTCACGTCTCTGGAGATGACGCCAGTACAATATAAAGCTCTAACAGCCGGGAGAGCTCCACCCACAAGTCCTAGACTGACCTTCACCAGGCCGTATGACTTCATGATAAAAGAAGATAGACATGTGTTGTATGATACTCTCCTAGAACTGTCATTTAGGCAATGTTATCATTGAAGCAGAATGATATCCCAAAAGGGAATGTGCAATGTACTTCCTCAAATCTACATCATCTAGGTATCAATGCTATATCTTCATTGTACAGTGTTATTCTTGTTGAGTAGGTAAAGGCAAAATCCTGTGGTTGTTTCCCTTTTGTTAGACAACGAAATGTAGTAAAGAATTATGTAATGTAGATTTTCTAATAATGATAATCTGTTGTTGTTGTTGTTGCCGAGGGATTAATAATAGTATACAGTTAACTACGCATGTCATGAAGTTGAAGGTAGCAAGATATTTTATCTCGTTATAGCCGGGTTTTGTGTTTTGTTCCTTTTCATTATTTGAAATTACAAATTATTGCATTGAAAGTGTGCCGGGAATAGAAATCTACTCGTAGCAACCAGTACTAAATTACATAAGATCTCGTTATTTGCAGAGTTGACTGTATAAGACTTTAATATCTATACAGGATGTCTGGCAGTCTGGGTTTGAATCCAGGTACAACAAAGAATTTAAAGTTTATTAATGATTAAAGTGAATTTGAGCATTGTGAATGTCAACAAAGTTGAAAGGTCATCGTGAGTTATAAAGTTACATGTAGGTAAGAATGGATGTATAGTCGAGCCTCATTAATCGGGACACCAATAATGCGGATGCTTCACCTTCTGAACGACATTTCCAGGGAAAAAATTTTTCAGATTGCCATGTACATAATGCTATGTATGTTTCAGTTATCCAGATGCTTCATTTATCCGGACAATTTGCGTGGGAATGAAGGTGTCCGGATTGATGAGGCTCCACTGTATTTAGTCTTAACTTATGTATTCATTGTGTGTACACCATGATAAATAGGGAAGGGACGTATTACCTGTATAAAGAAGATAAAATAAATCTTGTTATTTAGTTCTGCACTGCAAATCATTATGGGAACCCCGTAAATTTTTAATATTCCTCTCTTTTTAGCTCAGCTGAATTGACGGTTCAAGTGAGCTTTTCTGATCACATTTTGTCCGCCGTCCGTCCGCCTGTAAACTTTGAACATTTTCAACTTCTTCAGAACCACCGGGCAAATTTCAAGCAAACCTGACACAAAGCATCCTTGGGTGAAGAGGATTCAAGTTTGTTCAAATGAAGGGTTAGGCCCTTATCAAAACTGAAAGGGAGATAATTGAGAAACATTAAAATTTTGGTAGGGGTCTTAAAAATCTTTTTCACTGGAACTACTGAACCAAAAATCACAAAACTAATATGAAAGCACTTCAATAGTGTGAAGATTCAAGTTTGTCCAAATGGTGACTGCTGGAGCCACAATAGGGGCCCAAAGTTTAACCTAGGTTTATATAGGAAAATACCTTTAAAATCTTCTTCTCAAGAACAGCAAGTGAACAATTTATCAAATTAAGATAGGAGCATCATTAAATACTGTAGATTCAAGTTTGTTCAAATGGTGGCCTCAAGGGTCAAGATGAGGCCACAATCATCGGGTCCCAACTTTTAACATAGGTTCATACAGGAATACATTTTTTTAAATCTTCTCCTCAAGAACAACAAGTGTTCAACTGATCAAATCAATATTGTGGCATCTTTATATAGTGAAGATTCAATTTTGTTCAATTGGTGGTCCCCAGGGTCATGATGGGGCCACAATAGGGGTTCGAAGTTTAATAAAGATTTAAAAAATCTTTTCAAGATCAGCACTGGTGTGCAATTTATCAAATTAATGAATGTAGCCTCATTATATAGTTTAGGCCTACATTCAAGTTTGTACAAGTGCTGGCCACCGAGGTCAAGATAGGGCCACAATAGAGGTCCAAAGTCCAACATAGGTTTTCTTTGAAAACATGTTTAGATATATTCTTTAAAATTTAATGATATCAAGGGAAAACAATTTCAATGGTATTTTGGAGACTCCTGATTGGTCAAGTTGTAATGTTAACATTTTCTATTTTTTATGAAGTTGAAATTAACTCGCGTCATTTACTGCTATTTCAGTCTTATTTATAGCTTTTATTCCTCTTAACCTGTGTAGAACAATTGCATATTGGTATGTAATAGATATTGGTTGATAGCAACAAAACTTGTTCCACTATTTTGGGGATATCGTGTAACAGTACCCTGTTACAATTAGATCTTGTTATTTTCTTATTGATCTATTTGTCATTGGTGCATGTATACAAAAATGAGAGGTTTATCTTTGTCCATACTTTTCAATAGTGACCCATTGTAAATACAAAATTTCTGCTTAACTGTGAAATGTTCAGGTGAGTGATGTGGCCCAATGGGCCTCTTATCTGTACATTATTAGCTCTTGTCATAGAGGCTATAATATCAACCCTACTCTGATTTCTTCTTATGTCAGTCTGATGGCAATGGTAAACCGAGGTACTGTGGCATGTCACTGTGAGTGTTAAAGAACCCTTACTGCTCAATTTACACGGGTGCCGAGCATAGGCCAAGTGTGTTGCCTTTCATAGGCCCACAGTGACATGTACATATGGGTGAAGATTCTTCAGTATAACGTTAAACAACAATACGACTAAAATTGACACATATAATCTGAAAACAAACACTGGGAATAGTGATCTCCATAGCTGACCATGTGATCTCAAACTGAAACCAATGCTTGACTTTCTCATAAGCTAATAATATTGTACCAAATTTCAGTCAAATCTGTACACTTTGATATAATGTGGAGTATGATTGTTTTGAAAATTCTTTTAGCAACAATGGCCATTTTAATTAACCCAATAGCCCGAATTTAATCCCCACACTTAAACTTAATGTAAACAAATATATGATAAGTTTTTATCACACATTCTACTTCATAAAAACAAGGAGAATAATGTAGTGTCTAATCCGACATCTATCTGTTTGTCCATAGCCATATCTCTTAATACCGGTGCTGCCGTGGCCTAGTGATAACCTTGCCTTCTGATCCCCAGGTCACGTCTTGAGTACAAAATTGAGCCACACTTAAGTCTTTTGGTGGTTTGTAAATGCTGAGGTTCCGTGTCACAGTAGGTGTCCAAATAGGTAAAACATTCTGCAATAAGCCGTTAAACTATGATACAACTAAACGTCCTAATCCATTTCATGACTTTAGATCATACTTACAAAATATAATCCCAGTGAACTAGGCTTGCAGCCAAGCGTCTCTAATGGTCAAGTTCATTTGGATTCAGGACTTGCAACCTTATTTTGCTCATAACTCCTTCCAGATTTGAATAGGATGGATAATTAGCAAACTATTACACATGACATGCAGGTGTACACTGACCTTGACCCAAAGTCAAAGGTCAAGGTCATTTGCCAAATCTGATGGTCAGCTATGATGCTTATTTTTCCCATATTTTTCAGAATGGAGAGTCCTTGATAATAGTTGAAACAAATGCTACAAATAATATTAGGTGTGCACTAACCCTGATCCAAGGTCAGAGAATCAGGTCATTTTGTATTAGGCTTAAGCACTTGAATTCTTATTTTTCCAATATCTGTCTCCACTATTGAGAAATGTTGATCACGGTATACCCGAAATTTTCTGATGACACACAAGTGCACACTTTATCCGAGGTCAAAGGCAACAAGTGTTATTCATGACATATTGTTAATTACTGGCCTTGAACCAAGGTCAAGGACATAATTGGTCTTGTATTGATTACATGTCATCGCCTTCCAATATTGAGTAAATGTTACTTCTGACATAATGCTATACACTGACCTCCATCAGAGGACAAAGGTCAAGGTCATTCTTAAATTTTGACTTTAAAGCTTATTTCGCCAAGAACTGCTGGAACTGGCCTTAACCTTACTTGACACAAAATGTGTCACTAATAATGCACAGGTGATCACTGACCATGACCCAAGATCAAAGGTCAAGGTTATACCTTAAATTTTGACTTGAAAGCTCTTTTGTCCATACATGTACCTGCCATGTAAATTGATATACCGAAGCTTTATTTCACACTCATACAAGAAGGCAGCATTTTTATTCTCCCAGAAAAGTTTTGGGTAGCATGTAGATGCCGCTTTGGCATCCCGTGCATCCGTCCATCAGGAACCATAAAATATAATCTACATGACACAGACTTCCGGCCCACCTTGTCTCATGGTCAAAGGTCAAGATCACAGGTATACTGACTTAAGAACTGATACCTTAGAACGAATTCCGTACCAGATCAACACTGAAATCTTACTNNCCATCGTCTACCACTGCATTCCATTCCTTCAAATAGTGACTTTACAAACGTTATCTTTCATTTATTTCACTTTTATCGTCATGAAATATTGTATAATCTATTCTTTTGTTCCTCACTTCTTTTTTCTCTTCTAGATAACTATACCTCACGTTATATTTTCTCTTCTTTTTTCTCTTCCTTTTTTTTTTTTACTATTATGCCTCTTATATTATCTGCGCAGAAAAATGTTCCATTGTCGGTCTTGCTAATTTGTAAATAATCAATAGCTTAGGGAGAGAGCTTTGTATAAGGTATATTCCTTGTTGCTCGATCCCTACTTCATCTGTTTGTAAATATATATATGCATTTTTCTGTAAATAAATACTGTTTAAACCAAAGGTCAAGATCATTCTCATCTGCTGGTAATAGTTTTCCTCTGAGAGCATAGGCCTACATCAGTTTTACAGATTTTCATGTAACTTAGTCGATCTTCTGTAACCAAACATCATTCTGAATTTAGAATCCAGTCCTTGCTTTTAGCATTGGGCTCAGATGAGCTAATAACTTGAGTGATCAACAAGTGTTTTATTTCCGTGCAATATGTTGCCTACAGATGTAAGATCAACAGTCATTACTCTTATAGAAATATGTTACATGGAACAGAACTAATATTAGATCTATAACTTATTTATTATCATTCACATGCAAGATATCAGCTCAATAATTCCTATAGCGATTTAAAAAAATATCTGAAAATATATAATGACGTTTTCAAAGTTCAATATACATTACTCTGTTATAAGAAGGTATAGTTTGACACCCATTGATGTACACTAACACAGAAAAAATCTATATCTGAATACTGGTAACAGCAGAGGGAAAAAAATATCTGAAAAACTAAAGCACTACTGACAGAGAGACCGAAAGAAATTACCGGTATATCTCTCCAGCTTTGTAGGGATCTAATAACTGACAATATCAAGTTAAATCTACAAAATGTTAACATAGAAATTTACATTAAACAACACTGTCTTTTAAACATATGTACATTGTCATTTCAGAGTTGATATTGAGCATTACCAGAATGGCTGTCCACAGAATCAAAGGCAATATTCTGCACAGAGAGACCACAGAATCATTATGGGAACCCCATCTTGATGATTCCTTTTTTTTTTGCATTTTTTTTTCGTGTTGCTTTAATAAAAAAATATGTCACAAAATGTACAAATTCAGAATTATAACTTACATATACCGTACACAGGTCAAATTTACTGATTCAAACTTAAAAGGATAAATAACATAATACCATGGTGTAAAAAGTAATAATATCATGACACGACGAGTGTTGTTCTTGTATTGTTGTTGACATCTCATTCAATAATCTTTAACTTACATGAAGATATTTTCTAAACGCTGATGAGGGGCTACATGTACAAGTTTGGTCTATGTTTGGGACTTATTATCATTAAGTAGTGTGGACCACTACATGTACGTGCTGACATCTTCTTTGGTGGCGGACCTTGGCTCTTTACGGTCACATTCGGGGCCTCCGTTGCTGAATGGTTAGAGCATTGTGCTTAAAAAACCTCTCAGTCCCTCACTTCTTGTCAGCGCGGGTTCAAAGCTTGCTGGAACCTAAACTGATTATGTGAGAAAGATTGCCAGTTTACTTATGGATGGTCAGTGGTGAATCTCTCCGTGTACATTTGTAACCGGACTCTTTCCTCAAACTGGCCGCCACCATATGACTGAAAGATTGTCGAGTGTGGCATAAAGCAAAAAACAAAAAAACCAAACAGTCTCATACAAACAACAGGAAAAACATTCATGTATAGGACTCAATCCCATAACCGCATGATCTAAAGATGAACATGCTACTACAGAGTACACAAGTACTCAAGATCATTGGGACTTATTATATACAGTATAGTGGCCTTATAATATTACAAGTCTTAACTGAAATCATGTAAACATTACTTTAAAGTTCTATTTTTTTTTCACTTTTCATTCAAATAAAGTAATTAAGTAAACATATGACTATGTATTGAGAACTTGAATTCTACACGAAAGACTTGTTAACAAGGGTATCAGGTGGTTTCGCCCCAATTTGTGTTCACACTAAGTGGATTCGCCCAAGGTGGTTTCGATCTGTTTTGAGTTTTCGAGTGTTGTAAAAGGTAGGTGCTAATCTCTTAGATTCTTATTGAGTTGTTGTTTAAGCAGTTTGCACAGGAAGGATTTAGTAAAAAAAAATGTTTTTTATTAATATTTTGACGGATTGTACTGGTCCCGAAGTACTTACCGAACAAGGGCAGTTACCGAACGGCCAAGAATAAATGAATCATTGGTGATATTTTGTTATATTTTCTTTATGATTTATCAAATACAATAGTAGCAGAAAATAAATCACAAAATGACATTAATTATACCCCTATCATTGGCCGTTTGGTTATTGTTTTTTTTTTGTAACTAGCTACAGGAACTTAAAATTATATCATTTTAAATTATTAAAAATTATACTCTGGTTGATACAACACTCTGTCTGCC
>JACSZP010020326.1:0-11273 GCA_016161895.1 Pinna nobilis
TTCCATTCAGTGAAACATTGTAATTGTCAACAATGTCATTATACTGGTCGTAAAATGTGCAAAATGTTGACATAAAGCGTGATTTGATTAGTGAGAGATTGTCAAGAGTTGCACAAAACAATACACAAAGAATAATGCACTCCTGTAAGGGAACAAAACCATTCCTGGGGTCGGGCTTTCCGAAAAAAAAAAAATCTCAGGATCAAAACCAATTACAATGGTTTGTGAGCAATTTTCCAATTTATCATACATGTCACTTGTACATTTTATGGTCAAATTGATCAATTGAGATGAAATATAATTTAAACAAATTACTTAAATCAGATTGTGACTATATTAACCCTTTCAACACCGCAGGCAACAATGGACTGGTCTAAGACAATAAAAAACAGCATACCATTATTGGTTCCTGGGGTGGAAAGGGTTCATTGACTTAGAGTTACAATTTGTAAAATAATCAATATTAAAATTTTGTGCACCTACGACTGTGTGATTCTTATCGCAAGTTTTTTTTGCAAAAAAGGCCACTAATGTTTCATGGATACACATCTTTCCCAGTAGATTGCACTCTCTCAACCTAACCATGCTAAAACAAATTATCAATAAACTATTTTACTTTCCTAATTAGTCACACGAGATATGGGGCATGATGACTGTAATCTGCATCATTATATAGCACTTTCATGAAGAAATTAAACCGGAGAAACTCCGGAGGTATTTAGTTGGTTTCAATTTGTTTTTGTTGATAGCTTTCAGTTTCATTTCATTTTGTTTTATATCGAAAACAGATAAAATTTATTGTCAGACTATTTAAATCGTGCCTATAGCTTCTAGGCTTTTTGTGATAAAAAAAGAAATCATGAGTACATGTAAAAAGGATATTTAATTCATATCAGCGGAGACCTTTTTTATTGTGTATAGTTTTTAACTCATTGACCCACTCAAATTTCAAAATGAAATCTTCCGATAAATGATAAGGACCTACTTAAAGTTGGTATAAGGGGCCAGTGAGGAATCTGCCACTCATGTGGAGACATTGCACCAATGCTGGTCAAAGGCTTCAGAGTTTGGCGTGTCAGTCCAGCAATACAGAACTTTCAATATACTATTTAGACCAGATTTCCGGTTTTCATTTTAGACTATACGTCACATGATCATCAGACATTTGTTGAGCATCGCTTTGATAACATAGCAACGATAACCCTTAACTGAAAGGCTACCAGCAGACTTACACTCGTAATAGTTGGTCCATGCAAAAAGAAAAATCTGAGAATATCAAAATTGGTTCTCAACCCTACCTCGATCTTTAAATATTTCCTCAGAAAAGTGATTTCTTTCAGCAGAGGTCTCACACAAGAGAGACCTCACACCCATGATGTTGGGGGCCTCCGTGGCCTAGTGGTTAGCGTGTTTGACTTCGAGCCGAGGGGTCTGGGGTTCGATTCCCGCAGGGCCAATCCGCCAGCAGTGCCGAGCACAGGCAAAATTTGTCGCCCTTCACAGGCACACGGTGACGTCTCCATATGAGTGAAATATTCTTGAGTGGAACGTTAAACAACAACGCAACAACAACCATGATGTTGATGATGATGTTAATGCTGATGATGTTGACAATGAAGACTATAATAACAATGATCTTGAATTTATATCTTTTTTCTATATTTTGTCTTTGCAGGTGATTGCATCTGAACCCGTCAAATTTTCCATGAAGTTGCGCGTATTCTTTGCACAGTATTGGAATATATGGGACACAGTTGCAATACTTCTTTTTTCGATCGGAGTGGGCTTGAGACATTTTGACGAGACACGTAAGGCATCGAGGATCGTCTATACTCTCAATATTGTGTTCTGGTACATTCGAATTCTGGAGATTCTGTCTGTAAATCGTTACCTTGGTCCGTACGTCAAAATCATCGGCAAGTTGGTAAGTGGGACGAACTTGCACCATGACATAATGAATACATACAGAAATATGCATGTTTGATATCATATGTAACACTAAGGTCTTAAATAGAGAGTGGTGTTAAGCATTACAGTATACAATAACAGCAACTTAAGTACAGTCTCACCTGTCTTAAGAGACCATCAAAGGGAAGGAGCAAAAAGGGTGGTCTCTTAATTCAGGTGATATATATAAGAAAAACCCATTTTGGGATCCGTACATTTAGGTCACATAAGACAGGTTTTCCTTTAATTCATTGGGTCGCTAAGGCAGGTTAGACTGTAATAGGATATCACATGTTAACTTGTTGAGTGTTGATTCACTGTTTCCACGTAGTCTAATCAGTGTAGCATTCACTGCCACTCGACAATGGGAGACTTTGAAGACATACAGTGAAACCTTGCTTAAAGACCACCTTACTTAGGAGACCACCTTACTAATCAGAACCCTAAAGACCATCAAAATTCAGTCTGTCTATCACTCTTCAAAGCTTTTCTAACCTCATTTAGGAGACCACCTCACTAATCAGTCTAATTTTAGCCGGTCACTTAGGTGGTCTCAATAGCGAGGTTCCTTTGTACGTGTATATGATTTAGACACAGTGGTAATGATTGCATGTACAGTCCAACCTGTTTTAAGAGACGAGGAGCAAAAAGGGTCACATATGACAGGTGGTCTCTTAATTCAAATGATTTATATAGGAAAAAACAATTTTGGGACCCAGATATTTCGGTCACATAAGACAAGTAATCCTTTAATTCAGTGGGTCACTAAGGCAGGTTAGACTGAACATGCAGACTTCCATTACTGTGTCACACATTTTCTGTACCTTTAGCATTGTCTCTATTGATTCCTTTCTTTCGTCAGTGTGTTAATGCATGTTTCTGTTGTTTGACAGTTCTTCTGTTATGTCAGAGGCAAGAAGCAGACACACTTTGTTTGAGGAGAGCCAAGTTTAGCTCTTGACATTAAATGAATTAAGCATTGCATTACATTCGTTTGCATATTTTGTATTCCAAACAGAAAACTGCTGTTGATGAGATCTGAAATTAGCACAGTGTTATGCATATTCCACTAATTACACATTTCTGGTGTAAATATAAAACTGAAGATCATTAACTTTGCTGTAAATCAATATTTAATTTTATTACATTAAAAGTTGGAGACATGACCTACTTTCAGTATGGTCATTCTATACATAGAACTGGGCTAGTGTTAAATTAACTTAATTACATTCATGTTGAGAAAAATGGCACATTTCTTCCTAATTGTCTTGCTTCTTTGGTGACAGCCTTAGTATTTTTGCATAACATTTATTACATTATACGTAAGGGGCATGGCATGTTTCCTCATCATTTTACTATAGTGACAACCATTACATTTATTACATTATATTACAGTTGCAGACATGGCATATTTTCTCCTGATGTTACTATGGTGGTGGGTTTTGGCATTAATATGTACATTTATTACATTATAGTTGCAGAACATGGCATATTTCCTCATCATGTTACTATGGCAACAGCCTTTGTGTTATTACATTACATTTATTGCATTACAGTTGGGGACATGGCATATTTCATCATCATGCTACTATGGTGATAATAATTGGTATTACATGAAATTGATTACATCACAGTTGATTTACATGAAGTATTTCCTCCTCATGTTACCGTGGTGAAAACCTTTTTCTATTTTTACACTGCATTTACATGTATTACCGTACATTACAGTTTGGGAACATGGTGTTTTTCCTCATTATTATGTTACCATGGTGATAACCATTTTGTATTATTACATTACATTTATTACATTACAGTTATAGATATGACATATTTCATCATCATGTTACCATGGTGATAACCTTTTGTATTATTACATTACATTTATTACATTACGGTTGCGGGACATCACATATATTCTTATCATCATGTTACCATGGTCATAACTTTTTGTATCATTACATTACATTTATTACATTACAGTTGTGGGACATGGCATATTTCCTCATTATCATGTTATCACGGTGTTAACATTTTGTATGATTACATTACATTTATTACATTACAGTTGCGGGACATGGCCTATTTCCTCATCATCATGTTACTGGTGGTCATGAGCTTTGGTATAGTAAGACAGGCCACCCATTACCAGAATGAAGAACCGTCTTGGTTCCTGGTCAGATCCATGTTCTTCTATCCATACTGGATGATATACGGAGAATTGTTTGCAGATGAAATTGACAGTAAGTTATTTTTAGCTCCTCCTGAATTGAAGTCTCCTTTCATCTGTAAAAGTTCTCACAGAATATCTGTCAGTGACTTAAACAGCAGTATCTTTGAAAGTTTAAAGAATACATACATGTACTATTGATCATAAGGCCTGCACTAATGTCAGTCGTCAAAGACAGTATGGATGAAATTATGTCAGTCATAGTTGTCTAAGTTACAGTGTTCCACATTTTAAGATAGTGCTGATAAGGATTGTCTTCCAGACTCCATTAATGGATCTCAGGTGGCACCATTTCTAACCTAGCCACTCTCTCAGACCACAAATATTTTACCAGGCGATTCTTCCCACAATTTTTGGGAGCATGATGGCACTGGAATGGGGAATTTGGTGGCATTTTGACAAAAAAAAAATAGTAAGGATTTCTGGCATATTATAAGGAAATCGGTACTCCATATAAATACTAAAATAGACCCCTATTTACTGACTTATGTTTGCTAAAGATAAAAATTATAAGACCAACCTATCAGCAAACTAAATATTTGCTGTTCAGAAACACATTACCTGAATTCTATTTGCATCTTCATTATTGGGAATTTTCGGACTGAATATTGGAAAAAGAAGATAAGATTTTTCACTGGGGAAAGTAGCCTAATATTAACCATAAATTTGTCAGGAATAAATGCCTTATTCTATCATGCTATTTAACGTTGTATTTTTGATCTTGTGCAAATAAGGACAGTTTTCCTAGTGAATATATATAAACATGTATATATATATATATTTGGATTATCTCCCCTGCATGATGTACCATGTGGCACCACAAATATATCATTGTCATTATTTTTCTTTAGCTTGCACAGACAAGGAACGCTTCCCTGATGGTTGTGTGTACGGATCATGGGTGGCCCCAGCCTGTATGTTTGTTTTCCTGTTGATCGCCAACATTTTACTGGTCAACCTTCTGATTGCCAGATTCAAGTAAGTCTTAGAGTGTGATATAAATGTCTTCTTATATAAGTTTCAAGCAGTGATTTTTAGACTACATGTATATCAACAATTATAAATGTATAAGGACCATTTTGGTAGTCAAAATTACTGGTTTTTGTAAATACTTTACAGCCTTTTAGATTGTGTCAGTTTCCTATGATTGTCTTTTCATATACATGGACATTTTTATTTATGATGCACTAATGATTATTTCAATTTCTATTTTAGTGCAACATTTATTCGTAACAACCCTTTGTCACGTGAGATTTGGAAATTTCAACGTTACCAGCTGATCGTCAATTATGAGCTTCGACCAATCTTGCCACCCCCTCTTACCATCATCAGCCACGTATACCTCGCATTTAAATTCATTGTACGACGTTGTAAGGGAAAGAGAGATTTCTTTGACAACGGTTTAAGTAAGTGTCGTACTGATTTTTTGATTTGTGTAATCATACCCCTCTCCTGCTAAAGTCAAAATAGCAATTACCCTGTCCGCTTCTGAAAGCAAATAAGTATGCATCACTTACAGTAAAAGGGATAAAGCTTTCATATCTCATACGTACAATATATATTCACCATATTAAGTACTACAATGTGACACCAAGACACCTTACAAAAGTTGTTTGGTGAACCTGGTGAAAGGGGGGGGGGGGGAGATTTGCCATATGTAAGTCACTATTTTACAATGATTTGATTAGCTGACATCTATCAAACATGTAAATATATGTACAGTCTAACCTGTTTTAAGAGACCATCCAAGAGAAGGAGCAAAAAGGGTCACATATGACAGGTGGTCTCTTAATTCAGGTGATTTATATTGGAAAAACTATTTTAGGAACCATACATTTAGGTCACATAAGACTGGTTTCCCTTTAAATCAGTGGGTCGCAAAGGCAGGTTAGACTGTAAATTTATTTTGCTGATTTCGTAGATGTTAGCACTCTTCTTGCAGTGAAAGGAATACAGAAATTAGGTCATCTGCATCGGGGGGATATGGGGGGGATGGAGGACTAGGCAGCCTTTAGCTCCCTGGGCTATTTTCATCTTGATTGTTTCACTTGGCAGTTCAGTTATTTCCTTTTTGACTCACTATCATGTCTGTAGCACCAGTATGGCTCATATTTATTTGTCTCCTACAAAATGTTCTAGCACCACTACATGTACATTGTATCACTCATGTTTGTTTGTTTTTTACAGAACTGTTCCTGTCGCCCGAGGACAAGGAGAAGTTACACGACTTTGAAGAGGAGTGTATGGAGGACTTCTTCCGCTATAAGGATCACAAGTTCCAGTCCTCCTCTGAGGAGAGGATCAGGGTGATAAATGAGAGGTGAGGCAACACTGCAGCATACACTCACTAACATACAGGCTCATATACACATGTTAACAGGCATAGATGTAGACAGCCGTGCATACACACATGCACAAACACACACACCCTCACACAAGTTCTACACACATCTATACACATATACAATACACATTGACACACACACAAAGCTATGCACATAAGCACAATTTCAAAATAAGCACAAAGTTATCTAAAAGAATTCCTTATTGACACACATGAAATGATTTCTAATATGGTCTCAGCTTCTCAAATAATTTATCTAATGATGTAGTAATGTTTAAAGTACAGTGGAACCTGGCTATGTAGACCACCCATGACTTGCTAAAACTGGTCTGATTACCGAGGTGGTCTCCTAAATGAGATGGCCTTTAGGCAAGGTTTCATTGTAATTTAATAAAAAAAATCAAACTTTAGTAAATAATAGTGTAGTTATTCAAAACATTTGTTTAATAACACTTAACTTTAAGCCAAATTTGAAAAAAAACCCAGTCAACACATGGCTCAGTTGGCAAAGTATAGGTTGGTATTATATGGATGCTTTTTGCAGTTAACAAGTATCTTTGTATTTCCTCCATTTGACGAAACCATGCGCGGATCTAGAAAGGAGGGGTCCAGACCCCCCTCCCTGGAATTGGCAAAATATATACCAATAATGGTCAATTATGCATAAATTTTCATTTTAACAGGATAGGTTTTTCCTTTATACATGTTGGACTCCCCCTGGAAAAATACTGAAACCCCAACCCCCCCCGGAAAAAAAATCCTGGATCTGCGCATGCAAACACTAACTTCTGAGTCATTTGTATCTTTCTAACCATATTGTTGTTTCAAAACAACTGTTATGAATTTTCTTTTGACCAAGTTGTGTTTACTATCTTACTATCTTTCCGTACAGGGTTGAGAACATGACCATGAGGATGGATGACGTGAACCAAAAAGAGAATTCCATCAAACTGTCACTACAGACGGTGGACTACAGGCTGTCCAAACTAGAGGATATTGCTCTCCAGACCAACGAGACACTGAACATGCTAAAAGTGTACTTGTCTAGAAGCATTCGCAACATCAGTGCCTCCAGCACCGGATCTAGTCACGGGCGACTCGGTAGTCAGGAGTCCATAGTGGAACACGACATTCCAGTGTATGAAACAGATTCCCCTGCTAAGATAGAAACGTCACAGATATCCAGCGCACCCCCCGTGTTTTATCTGGGGAAGAGCTCCGATAACACCTTGATTCCCATAAGCACACTGTCAGAAACCATGAGGAGCGTTCCCTCCCCGTTACTTGTTCATTCCAAGAAACCGATAAAAGAGGATCAGTTGAAAAAGTTTACGGATTATACAAAGCAGCAGAGTTCAGGGAAGCGGAGGCCACTGGAGCGGAGTCTGAGTACCAGGTCTCGTAAGTCGCTGCCTCTTCTACCGGAGTACAGCCCCACCCAGGAGGAGAAGACTGAATCAGAGGAGACATCACTATATCAACGGAGACAGGGATCACAGAAACTCACTGTCGATGTGTCCAAGGCAAACCACGAGGAAAAGAAAGTTACGTCCGAGTCTGGTACATACACAAGTGTCCCTGATAGTAATCAGAATGCCATGTTATATACCACAGCTAGTATGGTGACCGACACCCAAGTAACTGCCTCGGCTGGGCCAGAAAATGACACAAACAAGGAACAGGAAGTAGAGAAGAGTTACGTAGCCTTCACTCTCAGTTCTGATCCTCCGTCACCCTCAAAACTCTCAACTCATTCAGCTTTCTCTGCTCTGAATCCTAGGTCGTCCACTTCTCCTACATCAAGTGGGTGTAAAACTTCCACATATTCACAGCTTACGCCGATTCTTACGTCAATCGGAAATGAATACACAACGATAACAGATGAAATTGACACTTCCTGTGTGATAGACCAGAGTCCTGGCGGTAGTCCGTCAACAGCGGGGACGTTCTTCCCGGACAGTTATTCCGACTCCGACGGGAGCAGACTCCGGAAAACCTCCGATGTTGCTATAGCAGAAAATGCTATGTTAAAACAGGCAGAGGAACTGCAACATCGGAAGATGGAGCGAGTTATACGACATCGATTACGCCAGATTTCTCAGGACGAGACTGACAGTATCAGTGATATAGCACGGCATGTGGTCCAGGACCTCAATCTACAAGATGACAACAACTCCGGACATGAGGAGGATCCGGACGACATCCACGGATCAGTGGAAAGCGTCATAACGGGACAAATATTTACGGAGTCCATAGAAATTAAAATCAGGCGACCCTCCCAAGATGTTGACATATGAATTTAAGTTGTTACCTCTGTGATTGAGATCTGTTTGTCTTATTCGCTAAAAAAATGAATTCAGATTTTTATTGCCATTTTGAAATGGTTGAACTTGTTGATGAATTGATAGAATCTCAATCTGTCTTGTGTTTTTTTTCCTCATTTGAGATCTGGCTTGAATTTTTACAGACATGCATAACCTCGATTTTGTTGACATTATAAATGAAATATCATATTTAAATTTGTTTTGAATTATATTTTGAATGTTATTTTTACAGTGATATCTTGCTTGAGAAATGTTTTGAAGAATCTGTATCATTTTTTTGAGTGGTGTGATGTTATTTGGGTGTCTTCGATAAATTATTTTAAGACCGAATTTTCCATGCATAATACTAGCTGTCAAAGATCCAAGCAACGTGAACAATTCAGCCAACTTTCGATTTAATCGCAGAATCAGCTTTATCGCTTTTTTTTTTAAACAAGTAATTGAAAATGTTAAGACATTAATATGATAATTAAATTTGTGCTTCCACTGGGGTCTAGATAAACATCGATCACAATAATTGCTTAGGCCCAGTTGTTCAACAACTGCTTAAATTTAGTAAAGCTGAGCCTTTGTAAATGTACATGTAGTTACCAAGCTTTGGAGCTGAAAGCTAATCATGACATACAAAGTTGATCATAATTTACAATGATACGCTATGCTAGTCAGGGTATCCAATGCTGATCATAATTTACAGTGCTGATCACGATATAAAATGCTGATCACGATACCCAATGCTGATCATGATACACAATGCTGATCACGATTACACAATGCTTAATCACGATACACAATGCTGATCATAATTTACAATGCTGATCAAGATACACAATGCTGATCATGACACAATGCTGGTCACGATACACAATGCTAATCACGATTACACAATGCTTAATCACGATACACAATGCTGATCATAATGCACAATGCTGATTGTGACACACAATGCTGATTACTGTATACAATGGTGATCTCTTATACAAAATGCTGATCACGATACAAATGTTGGTCATGATACACAATGCTGATCACAATACACAATGCTAATTCTGATTTACAATGCTGATAGTGATACACTAAGTTGATCATGATGCACAATACAGATCATGACGTATAATACTGGTCATACCTGTAGTTTACAATTCTGAGCATTATATCCAATATACAATTCTGGTCATAATGTACAACACAGAAAGTAAATTCTGCTGGACAAATCTATGCAATGCAAAAATATATAAACTCCCTCGAAATCTCACAATTGACAGGTTTCACTCAAAATTTAAATTACGCTGTAGAGATTGAGAATGCAGAGGTCAGGGTTATGCATGGTTTTTAATCTCTAATCGTGGCCAGAGCCTCACCAACTTTTGTTTCTGTTTATAAAGGCTGCAACTACATTGTGTGTAAGAAAGACACTGCATTAAATGAGAAACTATATCTGTTTTAAGCACTAAATGGTAATCCTTTCCTCACGCTACTGAAATATTTTGGTGAATTGTCTCATTAGTACATTTAATGCTTTAAGATTTTGTTTGGCTTGAACTCCAGATACACAATCTATGACTGTGATATTTTACATATCTGTAAAAAACTTGAATGAATTCTGTACATGTTGATTTAATTTGCTGACTTCAGTACCTTTTTACTGACTCAAGCACCTAGTTTTTATTTTTTTTTATTTTGGTTACGATCTATCAGGCTACATTTATATAATATTTCAAGATGATATACTTAAGGTGTGACAAAAATGTTGGGGGGGATGGGGGCTCCATGACCAAATGATGAGAGCATTGCTTTTTAAGCCATTAATCTCTCACCTCTTGTCAGCCTGGGTCCGAGGAATATGGTCTCTTCCAGGGTACGTATTCATAGTGGGTTCACACCTCCATCTCTAACAACTACCAGCCAGTTGTTGTTCTTTAAACTTGATGTTGAAAAAGATCAAAACCTATCAGAATTCAACAACTCTGTAGATGTTGAAATTACTTGGTACAGAATTCACCTTATACCGACTACATATGTAGTGAAATTAAAAGCCAGGGACATATATATATATATATATATATATATAAAACCATTCATAACCATACACAATATCATTATTTTATAAGGTCTGTCCATATTTTTTCAACATAATTCTATCTTTTATGAATCTGTAAATACATGTAATATATTTTTTTTTAATTTTAAATGATAAATTCTTAGCACATTAGTTCTATTTTTATGCCGTGGTTTCTCAATTTAGGTTATTGCTCATGTTTAGAATATATTTTTAAAATGGAACAAGATTAAATGATTTTATTTACCTACAATGTATATGTGTTGATAAATTTTCTTCCCATAATTCCACACTTTCTTTATTTCCCACAATTCTTATCTTTTCGTATGAGGAATAACAAATTTCTCACAAATCATTCCTGCATTTAGTATATAT
>JACSZP010020328.1:0-11178 GCA_016161895.1 Pinna nobilis
CACACATGGATTGCCAATGACTCAAGGAGGATCCCTATTGATTTTCGGGTTCAAAGGTCAAAGGTCAAGGTCACACATAACTCCCGTTCCTCGAAAATGCTGCCACGGGGGGTATAAGTCCCGTTAGGACAGCTCTAGTTTTGTCAATCTCTGTAGTCGCCATGACATAAGTTGTTAGTGGTTCACCGTCTGATTATGAGGTTGTAGGTTCAAATTCAAGCCATGCAGTTCAGAAATGCAGTTAGCTGTCCCTGTCTTTCGATTGAGACAGTTAAAACCTGTTAAAAACCAGTAAAACCAGTTAAAACAAACCATGGTCCAGTGTAGGTGTCGGCACGTTAAAGAACCTGCCCTACTTTACAGCCATAAGTGTCGAGCATATGTAAAATTTGTCACCCTTCGCTGGCACATGTTGACGTCTCCATATAAGGGAAAAATTCTTGAATGACACGTTAAATGATAATTTAACCAACTATTCTATGGAGAGCCATTCTGGTCTTATGATTGTATTCACCTTTAAATCATGAAGTCGTGGGTTTGAGTCTGTGGATTGGGGGCCTCCGTGGATGAGTGGTTAACGTGTTTGATTTTGAATCGAATCCTGCAAAGTGCCACTCTATGGTTGGGCGTCCCTGTCTTTCGGATGAGACATTTAAAATCAAGATCCCGTATCACAGTAGGCATTGGCACGTTAAAGAGCCCTTCCTGCTCTACGGCCTTAAGTGCCAAGCACAGGCAAAATTTGTCACCCTTCACCGGCGCACGGTGACATCTCCGTATGAGTGAAATGTTCTTGAGTGGGACATTAAACAACAATATAACAGCATTTTACTGGCATTTATTTACACACCAATGCAACAACAGCTGAGGCCAAATGAACTCAGGGCTGGGCACCATAAAATTTGTGAATTTACTTAAGTCTGTAAAGATTCTCAAATTCAGCTCATCCTGAATTCTGATTGGCTGAGAAACTTGATTCTCAGACTTTTCTTTGAAAGCCCCCACAGTACAGATTTTATCAAGAGTTGAATAAAAAAAATCCAGAATTGAGGTAAAGTGACTCTATATGTTCCATAAGAGAAACGTTTAGATCTGTTGGAAAGGATAACTTTCATATCCAAGCATTTGATTAACATTGACTCACAATCATGAGTAAACAAAAAAAATGACTGAGTGCAAAAACCATCATACCTTCGACAATTATGGAAGGCTTCTCCAATGGATGTACATTCACTGAATTACAGTCAACTGCAAATAACGAGATCGCATGTAACAAGGTACTGGTTGTCGTGCACTTTCCATTCATTACTTTGTAATTTCGAATGATTAGCTAATGATTAGTTAATGATTGGCTATAACAACATAAATTTCTTGCTCCCTTCAACTTCATTATATATGGAGTTGGCTGTATATAACAGTATAATGGAACTTCTCTTGAGAGACCACTGTCATAACACCACTTTAAAAAAAAACATTTTTTTTAAGAAATCATATGAATAAAGCCTGTCATGAGAGACCACCTATTTTGAAAGACCACATTTTCATGGTAGAAGGGGTGGTGTCTCATGACAGGTTTCACTGTATATGGTATAACAAATTAGATCTAGGGGAGGGACATTTCGGGATGCTCTACAGAACTTTAAAGGTAAAAAAAGCCTATCTCCCTCATTTGATATATAAAAAAAATGGTCTGAGAACCAGAGAATTAATTTTAGGTGACCTAAGTATTAATTTCTTTTTTTTTCCCACAGATGATGGAGCACAGGCTTCCTCACCCAGTGCCTCAGAACAGCCAACAACAACAACCAGGTATGCCCTACCAACCCCCTCCACAGGCACCCTACGTACAGTATGCACAAGCAGGTCCACCCCAGCATGGAATGGAACAACCCAGAATGCCATTTGAGCAGGCACCAACTCCACATCAAGCGCCTGGTCTTGACAACCTTGGCAAGCTTGGAGATGATCAGGATGTTCCATTACCAGAAGGGGATGACAGGTCAGCAGGAGGAATGAAACAGGATGCCAACAAAGAGGTGAAGCTTCCGGAGGACGATAAACAGGAAGTGGAAGAGGACATAAATGATCTTTTGGGTGAGAACAATGCTTACATACCATGCCTTGTGACAAATCTGATACTTTGGAATCAGGTTAATCCAGATGCTTTTGTCCACCCCCCCCCCCCAAAAAAAAATTGTCCAAATGAAACAAAGCATCTAGATTACTTTTCTGGCATTCCATTATTATGTACTGTATAACTAAAACTAATTCTACTCACAGCAAATTTCATTCAGAAGTTTAATTGTCTGAATTAAGTCTTTAACCCCTGTAATCATATGGACACTTCCTTTAATCAATTAAAACAGAGATCCCGTGTCAAAGTACGCGTTTACATTTTAAATAACCCTCATTGCTAAATGGCCATGAATATCAAGTATAGGGTAATTTATAGCCCTGAAAAGACATACATCGACATCTCCATATGATTGAAAGGTTCTTCAATGGGAGTTTTGTAGATAATGATTGCTCCTCCACCATTACAAGATTTGTATCTCTTGTAGATAATGATTGCTCCTTTGCCATAACCAGATTTTGTATTTCTAGTAAATAATAAGGGCTCCTTCGCAATAACCAGATTTTGTATTTCTTGTATATAATAAGGGCTCCTGTGCCATAACCAGACCTTTTAGGCATTATAGATAATGATTGCTCTGTTGACATAACCATACTTTTTATCTCTTGTAGATAATGATGGCACCTTCGATATCATCAAGTTTGTGGACACTGACACAGTATTAAATTTGACAGAGAATAAAAGTATATTTGATGACCTTGATGAAGTTGAAAATGAGGTCAAAGGTCATCATGAAGATGAAGCTGAAGCATCAAAGGACAAAGACGGAACAAAACCAGATCTGAAACTCCGACCTGGAGACAAGGAATCTGATGCTGCAAAATCGGCAGCAAATATTACGGACTTCCAAGCTAAATTTTTGGAATTCAGTCAGAAACACTCAGAAGATGGCGCTGTGAAACTAGATCCTGGGGTAGAACTGAGTGAGAGTGAGAAGAAGAAACAAGAGCAGCAGAACATCAGTCATATTGCAGCCCTGCTACAAAGCACCGACCACATGAGCAGAACTCTTGAAAGGAGGGACTCCCAAAAATCAGAAGGCTCCATGTCTGGAAAGGACCAACATCCCAGAACTCCAGGCTCTGGTCCTGTCACACCTTCAGGACTTCCTCCAGGAATGGAAGGAGGACCCCTTGCCAGCGTCGGCCCCAGGGCTCCCTATGGCCCGGGCATTCATTCACCTATGCATCAGATGCAAGGTCATCCTGCTCAGCCCTCGCCAGGTTCTGTAGGGCAGTACCCCAATCAAGGGCCAGGGACACCAGGTCTGCCCTCTCCCAAGATCATGCCCTCCCCAAAGAGCAACATCCCATCACCAAGGACACCAAATGTTCAGTCACCTTTCAATACTGCAATGGCCTCTGGTCCTCAAGGTCAACAGATGTCACCATTCCCACAGACTCATTCACCTTTCTCCCCATCAGTGTCAGCAACATCTTCAGCACCACAGTCTCCATATGCAACCTCCAAAACACAATCACCATTTACTCTGCCTTCGGGATCTTCTAACCAGCCATCATATGGCGTGCCAACCTCTATGCCTGATGCAACAACTGTATCAGCAGCTCAGAGCCCAGGTCAGAGGTCACCAAGAGGTACAATCACTCCAACTAACCAGTACATGCAAGGCACTTTCAATCAGCCAATGATACAAGGCCCAAGAGGTACCACTCTGACGCCTACACCCAACAGTATTTTATATGGTCAGTCAGTGACATCACAACATGGAATAAGAAATCAGGGCCCGCCTGTAATGACAGGGCCCAGGCCACAGTTCCCTGGGGCACCTGGGCAGCAAATGCCACAGGGAATGGAAGCTGTTGCATCACAGATGCCAGAGGGTGCCCCTGGGCAACCAATGCAAGGACCACAACCACCCCAGCCAGGAATGGAGGCTGCTGTCCGATTCCCGGGTCAACAAATGCCACCAGTTTCACACATGCAGGGCCAGATTCCTGGAGCCGCTATGGCTCAGTATGGAGCCCAGATGCAGAGGATGCCTGGAATGAGACCACAAATGCCAGGTGTATCGTCGTCTGCAACCACAGCTGCCACATCACAGCCATCTAGCAGACCTCAGCTACTACAAGAGCAGCCACTACTGATACAGGACCTACTAGAGCAGGTAATGTTGACATGGAAAGTTATGTGTCTACATAAATTGTACTGAATTTTATATTCATGTGTTTGAGGTCTTTTGTTTCTTGTCAAGATCACAGATTCATGAGGGTGAAAAAGCAAATCAAACTGGATTTTCAGTGCTCTGAATATCTATCAGAAATGAATAAACCCTTTCTCTGTACACTGTGGTCCTGTAACTTTGATTTGCAAAAATGGAAGATGAAGTCAATAAACAACCAGTCACTCGAACGACATCCATGTCTTTTTAGATGTGTGTATCATTTTGCCACCCCGGAGTCATGGGACCACAGTTACCGTTAGATGGTCTACACAATAAGGATATTAGTTTTTCTACAATGCACACAAGCTGGAACAGAAAGCTTGGATTGGCTAAAGTGTTTTTTGTTGAGCGTATTTGAAATGTTTGATTTAATGCCAGTGATATTATCGCCATCTCCTTTTCAGGAGAAACAGGAACAGCAAAGACAGGCCCAACAACAGGCCATGCTGCATCGTCAGAACTCAGAGGGGATGATGGGAAATCCCCCACGACCCGGCATGCCACCTATGGGGAATTTCCGGCCAAGGATGGAAGCCATTAGGTAAGCACACTAACTGTTCAATAATTTCAACATTGTGTACGAATTACAAAAGACATCTTAGACCATGCTTAAGAATTTGTTGATTTGCTTAAATGTGGCTCAGATTTTTTGTCTTTATGTAGGTAGGTGACAAAGTTTCAGGGGCATTCACTTTTTGGTCTGTCTGTTTGTTAGAAAACAACTGACAGTAACATTGGCTATAACTATTGAATGGTAAGTGAAAGGGCTTTCATGATTCACATGTGTATTCCTTGTGACCTTTCTGTTGGTACCATGATATTTTTACCACTTGACTTTGACCTTGGATTTTGACCTACTTTTGCATTGGCCTTAACTTCTAATTGGTAAGTGATAGGGCTTTCATATTTCACATATGTATCCCTTTAGACAATACCGTTTTGATGGTACCATAATTTTTTTACCGAATGATCTTGACCTTTTGACTTTGACCTACATACGACTAATGCTGCAGTATTCTTAATAGCTGCTATTTTGGGGCATCTGTGGTTCACAAACACATCTTGTTTAAGTCTGAAATCATCATTTGACCCGAGTTTTTGTATGTGTTTAACAGAAACCCTGGAGATCCAAACTGGGTTGGTCAGCGCCCATATGGTCAGCCAGAACTCCCACCTGGACAACCGCCATTCCGAATGAGGATGCCTGGACAACAGATGCCGCCAAGAATGCAAGTGCCATTCGGAGCACAGGGCCCAGGAGGACACGTTCCAATGGGAATGCCACCACCTCAGCCAATGCCACCACCACCAATGACAGGTAACCATGACAAAGTGACATCTCTACGTTATTTAGTTAGTCAAATCTAACATACGAGAGAGATAGCAGTTTCATTGCCTCTCAGGACTACAGGAATGGGCATAATAAAATTTAAGAGTTTACTGAAGTCTGAGAATTTTCTCATTTTCACTCCTCAGCCAACCAGAATTTAGTATTTGTTGGAGTTGAGAAAATTATCAGACTTACGTAAACTCATGTTTTATGGTTCCCAGCCCAGTCTATCCTGCTTTAATCTTTTCAACACCACAGACCGTAATGGAATGGTCTTAGACAATAGAAAAGAGCGAACCATTTTGATACTTAGGGTTGAAAGGGTTAAGAGATTATCCTAGGGCACATAAAACAGAGATCATGCATGACAAGTAGTCTCTTAATTTTTTGGTGATTTGTATAGGGGTAAAAAAAAACCACTTGATAGTATACATCTAGATTCAGTAGGTTATGCAGTCCATTATTTCAGTGACTTCCTAAGACAGACCAGACTACATTCCTTTCTCTCAAGGCAAAACCTATGGACTAATGACTTTACTTTTTTTCTCAGGATTATTCATTAAGTAAATATTTTTTCTATAATAATGCCATTGTATATAAAACCACACACCAAGCCTGTCATCATAGGATATTTATATAGAGGAACATACTATGACAAGAAGGTCCTTATACACAGGTGGCTTCTACTGCAGGCATTTATTGTATCTGAAATTTTCTTTCAAGGGGAGTTAACTCCGGAGTTGGAGAGGCAGCATCACCAATATGAAGACTGGCTAATGAAGCATGCGCAGTATCTGGAAATGCATGCAAAGAATCTGGAACAACAACTTCAAAAGTGCAAGCGTACTAAAAAAGCAATTAACGCCAGGAACAGACAGGTGACAAGAATTTATCACAAGTTTCATGAAAATGGTCGCAGCCATGAAAATGATTATGAATGTATCTTTAAGGCCATGATAAATTAATTCCTAGATGTTCATTCCTGCCCACCCTTTATAAAGTCTCTTGCCCCAATTAAATCTATTTTCAATTTATGTCTGTTTTGTATCAGGTTTTTTTTTTTTTTTTGCCTGGTCTAAAAATGTCAGTAGTTGTTGGATTTCTTGTACAATACATATTATGCATATCGTAATGTAGTGAAAATCTAAATACAAAGTCCCTTAAAATTTTATCTTTTAAATATTGACATGTAGTAATTATTATGGCAGATTTATGCAAATTAGGTATGCATGAATATGCAACAAATAATGAAAAATCTTTTTGTCAGAAACAAGAAGCCCAATAACAATGAAACTTTGCCTGATTAGTCCTTGAAAAAAATAGTAGAATTGTGAAACAACTTCAGCTGGTCTTAGGTTTGCCAGGTGAGCATTTCAGGCTCTAGTTTGATATCTGATGACTATTCTTAACAATTGATAATGGTTTGACTTTTGTAGGCTAAGAAAACTGGCAAGGAAGCATCACCTAATGACGCGATAGAACTGGAGAGAACTGTACAAGAGATCTCCGTAAAGCAAAAAGAACTGGACGGTATAAGGAAACAGGTCAAACAGCACCAGGTACTGACCACTGACCACAGAACTAAAAAGCAGGTAAGTGGGTCTCCCGTATAGTGTGGTGCGTGTAAGATTTTTAGCTCACCTTTTTTCTTAGTTCACTTGTTTATAATGAACAGTATTTTGACTGCAGTCGTTATTGTTATTTCTACCATAACAAGCATAGTTTAATCATTTTAAAACGGTTGTATAATCGAGGCTACAGTTTATTGAATACATTGATTAACCACACGTGGTTAACGTCTTCTGAGCGTTATGATTGGCTGATACGTCAGGAAATAATGATGCCATCAATTTAAGTCATTATATTTGACGTCACAATAAATTGAGTGGGCTTACATTATGGCTTGAATTGAAGAAAAATTCTTTTTGACGATTTCAATACTTTAATTTGCAAAATAATATAGTGTCATGGTAGAAACAAATTACACAACTCATTTGGATTGATTATCATGTTTATACTACTCGTGTTAGTTAATTTTCAAAGTCTCAAAATGCTAAAGCTCTTTCTTTGAAACTTTGAAAATTAACTAACTCAAGTTGGATAAATATGATAATCAATCCCAACTTGTTGTGTAATCTCTATAGATATGATGTTAGATTCATCATTTGGGTGTTCTATTTTTATGCTCCTCAAAAAATTTCAGTGAGCGTATAGTTGCCGCTTTGTCTATCTGTCCAGCTTAAGCTGTATCTCCTAAACCTTTCCTTTACTTACAAGATATAATTCCCATGACCCTTACTGGCAGCCCACCTTGTCTCATGGTCAAAGGTCAGTGTCATTACATTAAGGACTTAAAATCTTATTTTGCCCGTATTTCCTTCCAGTATTGAGTGACCTGGATCATAATTCTAACAGTGTTACTCATGACATACAGGTCGTTACTGACCTTGACCCAAGGACAAAGATCAAGGTCATTCTCAAATTTTGACAGTTTGAGTTTCCGTTGTTATCTCGTTTAGCATAGTCATTTTTTTTATTCTGACTTTTAGGAAAGGTATGGACAAGACTGGATGTTTAGTCAAATACCAGCCCCATCTGGTCCCCAAGGGATGGAAATGCGCCCGGGTCAACTTCAACCCAGAATTCCAGGTCAGCAGGGCTCTGCCCGCCTAACAGCCTCAGATAGGCAAGCTTATGATGAGTACATGCAGAACCGACTACGACAGACCCAGCAGCAGGGTGCCCCTGGGGTGGGGCCTAGGCCTCAGCATA
Source organism: Pinna nobilis (assembly GCA_016161895.1). NCBI lineage: Eukaryota > Metazoa > Mollusca > Bivalvia > Pterioida > Pinnidae > Pinna > Pinna nobilis. The sequence continues at coordinate 8,419 of JACSZP010020328.1, forward strand.
CAGTAGTGGAGGTAGGTTTAGTTGACTATGTTATTGTAAAGTGTCATGTCACATGACCAAACAGTGTCACGCTCTTGAATTGCATGACACAGTTTGCACTTACATAATAATGTCACAATGCATTAGGTCACTACTGTTTTGGCTTGTTAAGTCTCCACTACTGAAGTTAAAAACAAACAATACTGAATTACTTGTCTTTTACACTTAGGCATTTGATTTTAGGGTTTTCAGGTGTAAAAAAAAAATTGTTTCATGATCCTTAGGAAGTATGAGTCATACCTTTTTGACCAATTTTTTCCGGTGCCACCTTAGGTGCTCCAGGTCAGGTGGTAGCCACTTAGATGAGGTGAGCATGTGACCAATTTTATCATTATTCATGCCACAGTTTGTGTATCATCTCACCAGTCATATTTCATATATACAGTTTTACATTTAATTAAATAGGGATTTATTTGATTAATTCCAGACCTATAAGACGACATATTTGTAAAACCTTGCTAGGAATAGAGGTTGGTGAAATCTGTCCTTGTAAGCTTGTACAGAACCAAATTTTGAAATCCTTTACAGATATATGGTTATATCACCGGATAAGTGAAAGATTCTTTATTGGGATTTTAAACAACAGTACAACCCACAACCACTGAACCTTGTCAATTCAGACAGATTTCACCAATCAGATTTCATTCAACACATACACCATCTTTTCTGATCTTTAGAATTTCTCAGATTCACAATCCATATTTCATAGCTTCTTGTCATCCATTCATCCCAGTTGATTTGAATTTGTTACAAAAAGTTGTGTGTGCGTTTGTGTGATTTCGAAACAACAAAATTAAAAACAGAAATTAAAGATTGAATATGTTTTGACAATCAATGTTGTAGATTCAACCTCTACTCTATTTGGCATTTTATGGTGCGTGGAATTGAGACTGGATCTGTTTTGACTTCATTCTGAAATGAACCTAACAGTTTGATAATGTGTGTTTTAAAGCTTGCTGCGTTTAAGAATTTAACACCCGTAAGTTCTGATTTTGAGTGTGTTTACTAAATACTGATCAGCAAAGATTAAGAAAATGGATATGGCAGCAAATAAGTGACTACTCCGGTCATTTGAATTTAATGATTAGGGGAGAGAACTCTAGTCATGACTGTACCAACACATTTACACCCATGTTCGCCGAGTCTTGTAATCCCTTATTTTCTAGTTATTTGTTGTTTTGATAGTATTTTCTTTTTAACAATTTTGACATCTACATCTGTGTGATGTGGTGTGTCCTAATTTTCTTGTGCTAAAATTTCTAACATATAATAATTATGCCACCCTTCAAACAGGAAAGCGCTGCAAAGGCTAAACAAGCAGCCCCTAAGGCCATTTTACAGGTGAGATTTTGCACACTTTCCAAATTAATGTCATCTACAATGCATTCAGCATGTCACTTACTTGCTTGGCTAACCAAATTCGCTCAATATTTGTCTGTTCTGATCCTGGGCTGTGATCAGTAAAATGTTGTCTATCTAATGTTGTCTGTTACAAACAAACTCACCAGCTACTAATCAGAGAAAAAAAAAATATATTGAACATCTGAGTCATGTAAATGTTTGTTGACATGAACCCCAATTTACTTCTTACAAGAGCTTCAGAGATAAAATGCAATAACTGTGATATCCTGTTTACATTGGTGCTGTTCTGTTTGTATTAAGTCTTGTCTGGGCATGCCCACTGCACCTCAAAATGATACCCCTCCCTCTCACATAAAACAAACCTTTGAATTTTGAGATAAGTAGCACTCTAAAAGAGTTGTGTTCTTATACAAGTAATTTCATTGAAGTCCGCTTGTCTAAATTTTATTTGAATTTTCAAAGTCCTAATAAAATTTGGCTGCATAGTGTCATTATGACAGCCATTCCATGAGTGATTTACAGAGATATTGCAAAAAAATTGTTGGAGAAAACTGTTTTTATGATTATTGTCCATCAAAAAGTTTGTGACATTTTCATATTATGGTGATTCATTAGAATTTTCTGTCATCTTTTAATGTAACAACTGTAGTGTTATACATTGTAGGATTTCTAGGGCTACTGTAGAGATTATTCGTTGAAATTTATTTTTTATGAATCAATAGTCTATAAGTAGTTGTGAGATAAATTTTTTTATTATGCCTGTGGAGGTAATTTCAGGTGTGGCTGTACTTAAATGTATGTGGAACCCCACACATGTGTCACATAATGAGTAGATTCTTTTATGCCCCCATAACCAGAGATTCAAGGGCATATGATTTTTTGGCCTGTTTCAGTGTCTGCAAAAACTTTAAACTATGGAAAAAACTTTTGAATGGTAAAAAATTGGCCCTCAAATTATACATGTGCATTCCTGAGGACAAGACCCTTCTTTTTGCCATCAAAAGTTTTGGCCCAGTGACCTTGACCCCTAGAGTTAGATCTGCTCTTTAGAAACTTAAGTTGATTCCCTAGATGCCAAATGAGGTCATTTTAATTTCACAACCACATCCTTTTCCGGACTTCAATCTTAACCCCACTCCAGGAGCCCATTCTCGATCCCTTCCTTCTGCCCATAGTGTATGGACTTATATATTCACACTTAGCAAGAGAAAGGTTATTTTTATGCCCCCGTGATCGAAGATCGGGGGGCATATTGTTTTTGGTCTGTCTGTCTGTCTGTCTGTTTGTCTGTCTGTTTGTCTGTTTGTCTGCACACATGGTTTCCGTCAGATAACTCAAAAACTTTCCATCAGATTTGAA
>JACSZP010020330.1:0-11365 GCA_016161895.1 Pinna nobilis
TACTGAGATATTGGCAAAATCAAGATTTTCAATTATGGCGGCCTTAATTTGCATATTGTGCGGATTGCCCAAGATGACAGAGTGTCATCATTCAGATTCTTAAAGACCACATCTCAGATGTACAGAAAAAGCAACAAAACAAAAAACAAAACAAAACAAAAAAAAAGAAAAAAAAGAAAAAAAGAAAAAACCTTTGTACGGACCATATTGCACGGTTATCCAAATTAGTGGGGTCTGGCAACCGGACTACAGTTATTCAGTCATTCTCCCTTAGAAATATCTTTCATAATTTCAAAGTTTTAAGTGGTTTCCTTGTCTCAGTGGATGTCGGCACTTTAGCGAACCTTACATGCTCAAAGGCCTGAAGCACATCACTGACATTTGTCGATTTTTCTTTATGAGTAAAAGAATTTTATCATGACGATCAAGAAAAAAAACAACAATGATAATAACCTACCAAAAAGATTCGTATATTTAAAATTTCAACACAGAAAAGATAATTATGCCAGACTTTCACCTGCAAGTTGAAAATCTAAAAAACAACCCCGAAATATAAACCTAAAACTATTTCTGTTTCCAGAAATACCTGGTATGAAAACGGCGGTATATATCCTTACAAAACGAACGGCAGCTTTAATGTGATTGCACGGCATTACTGGCATAGCGTAACTCTGTCAAGTCATGGTCGGTAACTCGTTCTCAGATTTAAATCGCAGGATTGGTCTTTGCGTCCTTGGCGCTTTTCGCGGAAGTCTATTTTTAATATCTACGTAGAATGCTTCTCAGAACTTGTAATTCGTATAAATGTATAAAGAAATCTTCGGTTCTGTTATGACCCTTTCAATCCCAAGTATAAAGAAAGTATTCCTCTTTCTAATTTTATTTTCTTTTTAAAATAGACTTTTATGATCTGTTCAGTGTATTGAAAGGACTAAATATTTTGAACTTTTGGGTTTTTTTTTTCATTTCTGAAGGTTGCGTTGTTTATCGACTCAGTTGGATGAAATTGGGTATTTTTTTAGATAGCCGCGAACCTTGTCATTAAAATGTTTCAGTTATCATTTGGTGTTTTCAGAAAGACTGAAATCATGAATGCCTATTTTCTGACTAAAGTTTTGTTTTACTTTTTTTTCAGATTGTACAATGATAATGAATCGTCTCCCTTATTCCTAACCGAATGTCGCCATACAGCCGGCATATAATAATTTGTGTATAGTTGAAATAATCTGTCTGGCAAATTTGCTCATGATTCCACCGTCAAATTAATGTATGAACGTGCCCATATTTACATATACATGTATACGTTATTTGGTTGTAACTAATGCATTTAAAGTAAAGAATAATTCCACTGTTTGTTCACATAAAACGTAATAAGTATTTAGTTTGTAGCCATATACGTCACGATTTGCTTATATACCTCGCTGAAGGCTCCTAGTGTAGTAGTTACTGTTATGAGTTTTAGACTTCAATATATTTGAGCCTGGCACTATACAACTTGATAATATACTCAAGACTGAGAATTTACTCATCTCAGCTAATACTAAGTTCTGATTTTTTAGGCTTTGGAACTGATTCTCAGAATTAAGTACTTTCTTTAATCCTATCGTGCCAGCCCCAGATCCAAAAAATCATGATGATAATCCAAATTTATTTAGATTAAATTATTACACAGTATGCATCGTTTAATCTCAAATACGCGAGAGCTACTTGGACTCGACAGCCATCAATATTCCCTGAACTCTAATCCATTCACATTTGAAGGGTTTGATAGATTTATCCAGTTTCTGTACACTGCAACATAACGTGTTTGGGCCTCCTTGGCCGACTGGTGGCAAGCACGTGCGTGTTCGGAAAACCACTGATGTTATCTTCTATAAATTACAAGTAGAACTGCAAAATAACAATACCATAGCATTTAAAAAAAAACAAGAACAAACCACACAAAGATTAATTCAAATATCCTAAAGTGTTTCAGAGGACAGGAAAATTGAGGATACCAATGGGATATTCGATTTTCAAATATACCAAGGGGGCATTCCACATTTTATACGTCAACAAAAAACAATACCGTGGCTAAAAGAAATATAATACTACAAACAGTAATTCACATGGGTGAAGAAGAAGATACCAAGGGGCATTCTAGTGCCCTAGAATCGTTCTAGTATAGTCGTGGCATATCTGTCCGGGTATCGATCTATATTTTGATTATTTGAAGTCGTGGTATTATTGACCCGATCTCCATGTCTTGCACAGTAACAACAGATTGACGAAAGAAAAGCAAGAGTGTCAATGAATAAGTCTGCCGAAACAAGCACAAATATGACAAATGCAAATGTATCTCCTGTATTCACAACTTGTCCGCTTTTATTTAGTTGAAGATAAATAGCCAAAAGCAGCATGAGAACATCAATGAGAATATTGAAAAATTTATATAAAAGAAAACCGAATGTAAAGTTCTTTTCCGACGGATCTTTCCCTGTTATAGCGACACAAGCGGCACACGAACAACAGCTCCATAACGTAAGTACTGCTATAATGATCCCGAAAAATATCTTTGTCTGAGAATTTTCCAAAATCGTATCGTCATTTATGATGCATACAGCGATGAATTCAGCTACATCTCCAAAGTAGTTAATAACTATTCTAATTACCAACAACTTGCTTTCCGTTAATTTCTCACAACAACACTTGCCAATGCATTCATTTAGGCAATACATGAACCAAAAAATGATATCCGGAGCTTCACATCCTATTCCACACATTTTAGCTTTTAGAATCACCAAGGTACAATGTATCTACTCAGCTCGTGCACAATCCACACTAATGGCCTATCCGTCTGAGGTGACTGGCTTTTCTCTTATTTTATTTAAGCGGCAATTATAAGTACTCATGAAAAAACCAACAACATGCGAAAATAGAACAATTAGTATACATGTTGGAAACGCATCATTGACCACCGGGTCAAACTATGCCAGCTTGGTATTTAAAATGTTTGCAATGAGGGAGCTAAATTGCGCAAGAATTAATGATACACATGAGAAAAGAACAAAGAATTTAAATCACCAGAAATTTAGATTTTTTTTAAAATCAAAAGTATTTTATTGCATTCTTAATAGCACCTTTTTTCAATGACGTGCTCGGACAACCCATGGTGTCATCTTCTGTACAAGTCGAACTGCAAAATGAAAATACGATGGCGTTGAAACAAAAAGAAATGAATATATTTCAGTACGATTGGTGTACCAGTATCTGTCATTCCATCATAGGTTTTATATATTCAAAGAATCTTTCTAGGGCACAGAGGCTCGTATAGCTATGATCTTGTGCTTATATTTACTTTTGTTTATAACGACCAAGGTTTGTCACGATCTGGGTTAGGGCTTAATCTCTCTCATGAAATATGGACACTATCCTACCGCGCCTGCCCCCGATATTTGTGTACACGCATAACGTAATGGTCACATAACAAACCGAAGTATATCTGTTGCTGTAATTTGTCCTGGGTGTTTGTTTTGTTGTTTAACGTCCCTATGAGAAATATTTTACATACACGGGGATTCACCGTATGTCGGTTAAGGGCTACAAATTTAACCTGTGCGCGGCACTTATGAACGATTGAGCTATGGGAGGCCAACCTGTACTTTGAAATCGAAGGTCGATTTCGTTTTCTAATCCAGCCAATCGCAGAACGACGTGGATTCAAACTCACGAGCTCACGTTCAGAAGGCGAGCACACTACCTGCTGATCCATGGCTGCCACTGTATTTTTAAATCATGAAGGTAATGAAGATAACAGTAATTCAAAAAGGTGACAGTAGAAGATACTAAGGCTGCTATCAAAATTCAAAAATCCAAAGGCAGACGAAACCATGGCCAAATCGAAAGAAGACAATAACATAAACAGCTATCAACACAACAAGACGTGTAAAACCGAAAAATAGAGTAACAAGAACCTCACAAAAAACAGGGGTGAGTTCAGGTGCTCCGGAAGGGTAGGCAACTCCTGTTCCGCGCGCGGCACCCGTCGTAATCTCACTTTTGAAAAGAAGAAATATAAACATGAATGTACATGCATTTTATATTACCAACATACATAACGTATATATAGGCAGCGATGAGAAAATTGTTTGTAACTATTGTGCACCTATCAGCTACCAGGCGCATAACTATCATGCCTGTACATGACAAAGATCTATACAATGCATTTTACATTATTGTTGTTTTGGTCTCATTAAACCGTTTTGCAGAAGTCTATTTTTGATATTCTTTTCAAATCTTGTGAATGCAATTCGCAGAAATGTAACTGAAACACTATCCTGCTTTCATCCAAATTGTAGTGCACCCTATGCCTCTTAACCACTGAAAGGTATACGTTTTGGACGTTTATTTTTAAATCATTTAAGAGTTTTGAAATATCATTGGATTTTTTATTGTTTGTCTGGTCTCTTTCTCCCTCTCTCTTTTATTTCTTTGGCGGGTGTTATGAACTATATATTTTTTTTACATTTTCAGGACGATTTCAGTAAAAAGGAAAACACACAACACCGTATAAAGTACACACACTGGAAACAATACAAAAGTTTGATTGATTTGATTTCTTGTTGTTTAAAGTCCCATTCAAGAATCTTTAACTTAAAAAGAGACGTCACCGTGTGCAGGTGAAGGGCGACAATTTTGCCTATGCTTTGCACCTAGGACCGTAATCCAGGGAGTCTTCTTTAAAGTATAGTCACCTACAGTAACACTTGACATACGTTTTTACTTATCTTATCTGAAAGACAGGGACAAAAAAACACAGAGTTGCGTAGATTCGAACCCACAACTTCAAGACCAGAAGCTAAGCTAAGCTAAGACAAGCTAACCACTAGGCCACGCCGGCCCCAAATGCGAAAGGAAAAAGATAAATATAGTGCAGTCTCATTAATCCGGATGCGTTTGTTTCCGAATAAAATGTCCGAATAATTGATACGTCTGGATTACTGAAACGTTATTTATAGGGATTTTTTGTCGGATGGGAAAGCGTCCGGATCACTGTTGTCCGGATTATTTGTGACGAAATCATTGGTGCCCGAAAAAATCGGATCTAGTCGTTTATTCAATTTTCGTATGCTGTTGTAACATCCCTCGGAACAATATATATACAGTGAAGCTTCATTCATCCGGACACTTTCGTTCCCGAGTAAATTGTCCGGATAAATGAATCGTCCGGATTACTGAAACATACAGATTATAACAACCAATGCAGTTAGAGAATTTTGTTCCCCAGAAATTTTGTCCGAAGGTACAGCATCCGGAATATAGGCATCCGATTTAATGAGTTTCGACTGAATGTCTGAGGGTTATACATAGAGTTCTTTTGAACCCACTCCTCGACGTTTTATGGGATATTTGAAAAAAAATAAAGTACGTTCAAACTTATTTCTTTTATGGCGTTAAACGCGCATCCCTTATGTGATAAATCTTGAATAAGAAATTTTTTGGGGGGGATAAGCAGAATAATCAATAAAACTTTTTTGTGGTCCATTCATTATTATGCGCTAAAAAAAACCTCCAAACTGTATAAAATAAACTTGCCCTATATTATAATAAGGAGTTTAGTGCAGGTGTTTAAAACTAAAAAAGAAGAACAAGTATTGGAGAAATCTGTTTTGAACTTGAATATTATTGAGTGAACTGAATCAATTATTTATACTAGTTGTTATTGGTAATCAAGAGTTGACATCGAAACTTATAACCAATATATTTAATTAAAGAAAATTTCCACTTCCAAAATAACCGTCATATTCCCCGATAACCACATACATATATTAATATTCTTACAATTACTGAGTCATTTTTGTGACAAGATCACTAAATCTGAAATCCAATATGGCTTCCTCGAACTGGAATGTAATTGGTCAAATCGGCGACGATCTACATCGTAGTTATAATTATATAGGTAGACTTGGTAGCGTGTTCGACTTCTAATCGTGAGGTCTGCGGTTCGAGCCTCGCTACAATTGGCTGTCACTGTATTTCAGATGAGACAGTAAAATCCGAGGTCCCGTGTCACAGTAGATATCGACACGTTAAAAACACTCCCTGCTCTACGGTCATAAGTGCCGAGCATAGGTAAAACCTGTCGCCCTTCACCGGCATATGGTGACGTCTTTATACAAGTGAAAGATTCTTGAGGGCATGTTATACAACAGTACAACAACGACCATATAGCTGGGTTATAACTAACACATGGAGGATTACAAACGGTAGCGATATGAACACTACCTGAGGTTTGTCTTCAAACTTTTGTCATTTCAGTGTAAAGGCTAACTAGTTTCAAAATGCATTCGGTAGAATACTGGCTACAAGGGTTTTCTTTTCTTGTTGAGACCTTCATTATCCTAGACTTGTCTTTTTTGTTGGGTTTTCAATTATCTATCGGTAATTCTTCTATCTTACTTGACTTGAAATCTACCCCAAAAATCTTTGGTTTCAGAATATATTGCGAGAAGGTAAATTTGTTGATTTTCCGTATACGCTTCGCTCGTCTTGGAGGCATTTACAAACGACCTAATCAATTTATGTTGATATGTCGTTCACCATTTATCTCATTTTTTTACACATTTTTTTACATCAAGTGTCAACTTTTGAAAAAAAATTGATTTGAATACAATGTTCTTAACTCTGGAATGGAAGGAGCTTTACGATTAATCAATAAGGCTATTGTTACCTTATAAGCAAAAAATAGAGGGTATGTATTACATACCTAAATCAGGGATGATAAGTCAATATGCACGGTGTAATTTTCTGTCTTTGTATTCTACTGGTTGTTGCTAGAGTAATTAGAAAAGCTGTACATTTAAAAACTCAAAACTTTTCACCTCATACCCAGTCAATTTGAACGACTACAAAATCGAGACATATTTGTTCAACATACTTCTTGTGTCACTAAAACCATACTTTCTTAGACTTTTTGTGTCACTAAAATTTAAGATGTGTGGGATAGCATTAGAGGTTCCGGACGTCATCTTTCTCGTCATTTATGGATTAAATGAGTGCATTGATAAATGTTGTGGAGAGAAACTCTCTGTAAACTCATTGATGGTAATACGAATAGTTTTGAATTACTTCGGAGATATTGCTGAATTCATCGCTGTATGCAGAATTAATAACGACGTGCTTTTGCAGGAAATTGAGACAAGGGCATTTTTTGGCGTCATCATAACAGTCATTATCATATGGACCTTCGCTTCGTGCGGCTCGTGTTACTACATAGTAGGCGCTGACACATCGGAAAAGAACTTCAGAATCGGTTTTCTCATTTACAAATCTTTCAACATTTTGATAGATGTCTTTATGTTCCTGCTAGCTATTTACCTACAAATTACTAAAACTGGACAAGTGCTTGATACGGACGATGTGTACGCAGTTGTCGTATTTGTGCTTGTTTCACTGGATCTTTTCGTGGATACCGTTGTCTTTCTTCCGTCGTTCTGCCACTGTTGCTTTTGTGCAAATTTCTGAGCAGCAGAATATCCCGACGTTTTGTGATCTGAATTCTACAACATCTTTCCACGCCAACATTACCAAACTAAAATTGCTTAGCGTTTGCTTATTGTCCTCGTACTTTCTACGCTTGCGTTGACTTCAAAATACAGATTTTAAATAGTGCTCGTTGTTAGGAAATGGTTTAAGGTGAAAAAAAAGCAGCTTTCGTAAAATATCTTCTTGTTTGAACTGTCTTTTTAGTGAACATTTACATTTACATTTATGTATATTTATAACATGACACGTACTCGGTGAATAAAAAGGTAAAGGCAACGAACAGTGATCGATCTCATAAACCCTACAAAAGTTTTCAAAATAAGGAGTTGGACAAACACGGACCACTAGACGCCAGAGGTGGGATCAGGTGCCTAGGAGGAGTAAGTAGCCCCTGTTGACTGGTCACAACCGCCGTGACCCCTATATCTTGATCAGGTTAACGGAGTAATCCGTAGTCAAAATCAGTGTGTAAAGAACGAATAATGAACATCTTTTTATCACGACAAGCTGATTTAGATTTTATCTTTAAATTCTTTCATCCGCATTGAAATTTGTATATAAAGACCTTCTTTTCGACAAAAGAAAACCGCTATTTATAGCGAGGCGATCTTGATATAGAGGTTCGACTGTACACACCTGGTAATACAGTGTACTGATCTTCGGGACCAGGTGGTTTGTACTGTAAATACAGAAATTTTCGAAGAACTTAATTTGAGCGAATCAATTGTCGTGCAATTACTCGCGACATTATGTATCCGCGTACATGCATTAAATTAATAGTTTGTGTTGTTTGATGCATGTTTATTGCAGAATAATATATTTAGCGAGCATATCAGTTTTGCGAGTGGGTTCTCGCGTAATTACGCGAAAATAAAATTCCCGCGAATATAACAGTATTTACAGTATATACAGATGGTCGCTTACGCTGGATTGACTGTATGATATGAAGCATCATCAGTAGCTTATGTTCAAATTCTATGGAGGTCAAATTTTATTACTTCGTCCGGAGTTTCTCTTGTCCTTCACATACAATATACAGGGTATTTTGCCACGTGTTATGTTTTTCTAATTCACTTGCAATCGATATTAAATTCGCCAGGTTTCGTCATATTTCTATTAAAATAGATATACAGATTTTAATTTGCCCAGTTTTGAATCCATCCCACTGAAGATGAAGGTGAAGAGGGCGTTAATAAAACTTGCGAAAAATTTTCTGTATTTAGTACTTTTGCTGATTAATTAATTTCGTACCAAAACTTTAATTGTGTTTGATAACGAGCAGAAGGATAGAACATTGAAGCAATATTTTAAATTGATTGTCAGATTTATACATTTGTATCATCACATACACTCTCTATATTGCATAGCCAGTATTATAATATTAAAATACATTGTATCAGCGGGCCTCCGTGGCCGAGTGGTTAGCGTGTTCGACTTCGAGCCGAGGGGTCCAGAGTTCGAATCCCGCACCGCCACTCCGCGGTTGGTCGTCCCTGTCTTTCGGATGAGACAATAAAAACCGAGGTCCCGTGACACAGTAGGTGTTGGCACGTTAAAGAACCCTCCCTGCTCTACGGCCAGCAGTGCCAAGCACAGGCAAAATTTGTCGCCCTTCACCGGCACACGGTGACGTCACCATATGAGGGAAATATTCTTGAGTGGGACATTAAACAACAGCGCAACAACAACAACATTGTTTCAGCGATGCTGAATAAATATTCCGACGCCTACTTTCGATATTACTTATATTTCACCCGGTTCTTATCCAAATATCGGAATATTGAAAGCCCTTGACAAACAGCTCAGCTAAGTCAACAATTGATAAAAAATAGCATTCATATCGTTACAACTGGGATTGTAGTGTGTTTATTTAAAAAGATTGCCGACCTGTTGAAAGTATTGTGACTTTTTAAGGGTACTGTGCTAAATGATTCCGTACACCAGCAATTGCAAACGAAATGGAGCAGCCTTGTATTCAAAATTATCACCACGTCATAGAAATAGTTTAACTGAAGTAACATGAGCACATGGGTTTTGTGTTGCTTGTTAATTGGAGAAGAGGGTCACAAGAAATACAGAATATCAAACCTATAACATAGCTTTTCTACATTCTTTTGTCTGAAGTATAGTCGTATAGGCACCGCCGTGGCCGACTGGTTAGCGTGTTCGACTTCGGATAATGAGATCCGGGGTTCGAGTCCAAGCTGGGTTCCGGATGGCTGACCCTGTCTTTCGGATGAGACAGTAAAAACTGAGATCCTGTGTCACAGTTGGTGTCTTGAATGTGAAAGAATCCTCCCTGCCATACGGCCATAAGTGCTAAGCAAAGGAAAACGTATGTCGATTTTGACCGTCACACGATGACGACGTCTCCATATAAGTCAAAGATTCTTGAGTGGGAATATAAATAACAATACTACCAACAAACGGATAAATTTTGAGTTGGGCGTTGAATAACAATATACAACCATCCATCGGATAAATCTTCTTATTTTTATAAAGACGTGTTAGACATATTGTGCACGGAAAATATTCCAAAATTAACTCCTAGTCGTTTTTCAGTCGGCGATATCTAATTTATTTTACAATCGACGAGTTCACGGCGGGTGTGATCAGTTGACAAGTGATGCGTATTACTTCATGGCACCTGGTCCCACCTCAAGATTGTCAGGAATCGGTTTTTTTTTTCAATATTTACCTAGTTTGTATAATGCCGATTGATGCTTTGGTTTCTGTGAGTTTTATAAATCTTTATGTGTAAATTGTTAATGTATTTACTTACATTGCACTTTAAGCCGCAGGGTCTCCATCTGTTTCACAAAATTATCGAAAAGTATTATGACAATTTAAACATTTATTTCAAGATAATTTGAGATTTCGTTGTATCCTCTGTCTTTATTTTGGTCAACACGGGGAAAGCGTCTTATCTTTGTGGGATTTCAAAATCTAAGCTCTCTGTTGCTATAGACTGTTGATGGAAGACAATCTGAACACTTAAGGTAAGGACCTACTTCCGCTATCTGACAATAAACACGTGCGTGTGCCAGTGATAAATACGTGCACTACTAGACGGCAACAATCTATGCGCAATGAATTGAAAACCCACAACGGAAAGACGGCTTGAAGATCAAAACTAATGGACAGAATAAGACAAGGACACAACGTCTTGGCACTCGTTTGAAGCTTTCTGGATAATACTTTTAAATGTGTCAAAATAAAAGTTCACTCGACAGCTTTGAGTCAGACTAAGTCACCTCGTTTATTTTTATCTTGCATATTTGTCTGGAATTATCATGAAAACTACATTTCAAAATATCGACTACAATTTATTTATTTCACATGTAGATCATGTAGGAGGCTATAAGAGTATTCAGCTAGATATAGCATGAATCTTGTTTCTGCCTCATAGCATAGTATTCATATTCGTATTAGTATTTAGTGTAATGCCTTGTTTGTTGGAGGCAATGTTATTTTTTTATTATTATTCAGTTCACCCTGAGGCTTGAAGAATATATGCAATGCAATTTAGAGAAAAAAAACAATTGTAACACATGACCTGAGTAGGTTTGAAATCGCTATCATCTTACGATTGCGGATTTACATTTAGATCATTGTAGACAAAGCGAGCATATGGTTTTTTTCCATCATATTTCAAAGTCGAAATCGGACAATAATTTTTGTATTTATGACTATACGTAAACTATTTGTGTGTTTATAGACAGTTTAATCAGGGTATTCAGGCACTATTTCCAAATACGAGGTGATGTATATTCGATTGGTTCATTCAAAGTTATGTAAGAGACAATTGCTCTACTGCGAAACAATATTTATCTAAAAAAAA
>JACSZP010020331.1:4691-18429 GCA_016161895.1 Pinna nobilis
TTTTTTCCATAGATTAATGTAGTTTACTCTTTCAAAGCATTTGTATGAATTTTTGTACATGTTCAGGAGCATTAAGACCGTCCCCTGTAAAAACTTCAAAGCCAGACTTCGACAAGAGCGGTCATCTGATTGATCGATTGATTGATTAAAGAATCTCCAACCGTATGCCATTGGAGGGCGAAATTTTTGGCCTATGCTGGACACTTGTGGTCACTTAGCTCAGACGGCTCTTCAACGGTGACCTATTTTTCGAAAAATATGTTGCAAAGCGACATAAAATACCAGAACAGCACAAGTACATGCATGTACATGTATATAGATTTATAGAACACATGTAAGTAAGAGTATGTGGGTTCAGGAAATTTACTGACCGTGATATCAGTCGTTGTCACGTTGAGATCTATTCGTATGTTATAGTTGTTCAACGTTCCGACGTTACTGAAAATGCACTCTATAGTCGCTTTCATTGCAGGACTACTACTTCCGCTCTGCCAATATGATTCTATGTGCATTGACACAGTCTCATAACTGGCAGAGGTCGTTACAGGCGCTGTTGGCGGGGTTGTTGTGGTAACTGTCGCGCTTGTTGTTGTGGTTGCTTGAGTAGTAGTTGTGGTGGTGGTGGTTACCTCTGGCGTTGTTGTGGTGGTCGCTTGAGTCGTTGTCGTGGTTGCTCCAGGCGTGGTGGTTGTTGCTGCAGGTGTTGTACTGGTGGTCGCTTGAGTTGTTGTGGTTGCTTGGGTGGTTGTTACGCTTGCGGTTGTTGCGGATGAAGGCACTGGTAAGTTGGTAGAACATACTCCCGACGGGGGATTTATTTTTTCTCCGTCAAAATTTAAATGGAAATTGACATCAACCGTCGCGGGATTCTGTGAATACTTATTGGATAGTTCATACAACGTACGGTCTGCTGAAAAACTGATGATATCCATTATCCATATCTACAACATGAAAAAAGTATTGCATGAAATGAGAATCATTACTTATACATAAAAGTAGTTTTCCAGTTGCTTTTTAGACTACCTGAGGTCCGGGGTTGTTAGAGTAACACTCTCAAAACCACAAGAACAGGCACACTACGTTCCGCTCGATTTAATCGTATGATTGGGTTTTCCAGTAGACGTGTGATCTGTAAGTGGTTTAAACCTGATACACATCCAGTTTTGCTCCTTCGCCATTTTAAATTGAAATTTACATTAAAACTTTTATAATTTGAACACCGGTTAGAATTTCTTCTGATTCATTCGAATTTATCTCAATTTCCAAATAATTGCAGTATATATGATATTTTTACTCGAACTGTTATGAGTCAAAATCTCTGTGATTTGAATTGACTTATCCATCTATGTGATATCTTACCCCAGACAAGACAAATAATATGTCGAATTTGAAAATTTAACTGTTCGACAAGTTTTGAATACCTTTTGGCAACTTCACATCTATTTTGCGACTCGGTGTTCCGCCGAATTTTATTATAATTTCGTTTTCACAAATAGACTAGTTTACATTTTTAGCGGGACAAAATTTCGCAGGTACCATTTCAAAATTACATGCCTAGCTGTTATGATACTCAAGTCAGAGTATATGATCACGAGTAGGTGGTCTCGCGTAATCAAATGAAAATAAGATTGTCGCGAATTAAACTGGGCTTAACAGTAATCTTTGGACGCAGAGGACACAATTAATGGTGTCTGCATGTGGTCCACTGTGTGCGTTATCACTGACGCAGTGATAGTTGACGTCATATAGGGAAAATTTAAAATAGATTTCAGCTTACTTAATAAATATTCATGAGTCGAAGTCCCGATGTGTGGGCTGATTAAACTGGTTCCTTGAACTTTGACCCATCGAAGATTTACCGTATTGGTATGCATAGCAATGCATCTAATAAACACCATGACAACTTGTAACTCTAGACTACATACCCCTTGATAAACAATTTATCAGCTAGTCACGTGACCCTCTGAATAAAACGCAAAGAAAATGGGATATTTCCTGATATATCGTAGAAGATGTGAAATGAAAACGTACTCGACAGGAATAAGCTGGAGATCTGTAGTTTAACGGACAAAATCGGTATATGAAAAATAAAATTTTCTTTGTTGCAATATTTAGTCACAGAATAGAAGAGTATTGAAATTACACGTCGTATGCACTGCAAACTCGATTCGACAAGTCCCCGCCAGTCCCGTTTTTCTGAAGTCTTGTCAGTCTACAAACAACTTTACTTTTAGACACTAACCTTCTGTTCCCTATGCATATCTATACCTGCATATACAGTGAACTCCGCAGTTAAGACATCTAGGTGGACGACAAAAGTTGCCCTGGGGAATAAACCAGCCACTGAAGTAAGATTTGAAATTACCAATACAAGAATAAACAGGGACTAAAACTTAAATGCGAGGATTCTCCTGATCTAGGTTGTACATTTATTATGTCAGGTCATAGTATGTTTGTTAATTAAAGAAAAGGCAGGACAAACCGTCAAATGTGTTGTAGATCGGGTCAGTGTAAGATTTACTTTCCAATTTCCCTTGTCTTGTTGTGTTTCCACAATAAAAGTACATTTGCCCTCCATCTGCCAGCCGTTACCATGTGCGTATACGTCGGAGACTTTGACCATATTTACTGTATAGCCCACACAGAGCCCCACCTGTACCAGGAGGAACGCTAAACTCGCAATTCTGAAATGTAAATTAAAATATTATTCTGTTATGCTATACTGTGATTCTGGAAATGATTGCGTAACTTCATTTTGGCGAATCAGTAGTTGTACATTCATTCGATAGACTATTTTTTCGCGCGCATGTATTTCAAGACAATCTGCTAAAATAAACGGCTCACGTCGATGTCACGTGACAATATTTAGTACATGTAAGCACCTCAATTTCACAGGTAGATTCCTTCGCTTAACCATTGCACAAAATTTTGTAGGTAAATAAAACCGGATTGATAGTATGATGGTTTAGTGCTATTAACATGTAAATATTTTGATGATTTTTATTAGATTGTATTTTAATCACAATTATTTGGGATGATACTTTATCCAGTCCGGATACACTGTACATCTGGTTTTATTCGCGAGAATTTTATTTTCGCGTAATTACGCGAGAGCGCTTAATCGTGAAAATTAATGTATCGCTGAGTTTTCAATACTAACATTAACGTACACTGTACAACATAGGGTCATTAACTTAAAATATTGTCTCGCGAATACATGTAAGACCGCCGATTCGCTTGAATAAAATTTCGCAAAAATATTTGGATTTACAGTCAGTAATATCCCTCTCGTACCTTTCAAATCTAATATAAAATCCTCCAGCCTTCTCTTTTTGCCAGATAATGAATGATACAACCTCTCATTTTGCAGGTAAAAGTATACGGAATTTTCTTGCACATTACTTTTCCATTTTTATCCTACAACTATTCAAAATATTTGGCTTACTTTACAATCCAAGTCATAGACACAAAACACAAAATACGGGACCATAAGGGAGGTTAAACGCATTTAAAATGGCGCCGTCCAAGGGTCTGGCCGCTCAAATCATTATATAACGGGATCGTGAGGAAGGTTTAACGCATTTATTATGGCGCCGCCCAAAGCTTTGGCCGCTCAGGTCATGATATAACGGGACAGTTGGAAAGGTTAGACGCATTGACATTGACGCCGTCAAAGGTTCTTGTCGCTCGGGTCATGAAAAGAAAAGAGGCAAGAACAATATAATCAAAACATACAATGATCCACATGTACCTTATTACTCAATATTAACAAGGACTTGCATCCATGTGATCGATGTATCATGAGAATCTCCTTTTCAGATACAAGCATTGTGAGAGGTATATTACATCATGGGTGTTAATGGCCGTCAAACCTGGAAATTACTGCAGTGGAATAAAGTCAATCTCGAAGAATGGCTGAATTGTCTTATTTTCTAAAAAAATGTATATATATATTTATATTTCTATATAATGACCTCAGACCTTAGGTCACTAAAACATAATTATGGGAATAAATCGAAAATAAATGAAATTTGGCAAAAATGTTTTGATTAATAATAAAACTAGCATCAATATTCATGAGTGGTATGTGTGTATGTCGGGTTTTTCTGTATTTTTACGTTTATTTCCTTTTCTTGAGGATACTGCACCTGATGTCATATGCATAACCCGTCCTAAAAGCAAGAAATATTATTGTTTAAATCCTATTTAACCCTTTTGACAAATTCCTTATATATATTTGACGATTGCTGTTAGGGCATTAAACAGTAAGCAAAACGCTTTCTTGCAGAAATTAAGAACACGTCTGTAAATCGAAATTTTGCCACATCATATTTCTTTAAACTCGCAGAGAAAGAAAAGGTCCGCTAAATACATGTATTGGGATTTACAGTTAGTAACAGTTTTGGTTATTTGGTCATGCAAAGCGCTGCAACGACTCGCAACGATGCATCGAAAATCGTAATTCTTGCCTCTGAACCGAATTGCAAGTTGCAGTCAGAATCGAATCGGCTTCTAAAAAGTTTATTTTGAACTTTGAATACTTTCATATGCGTAAACAAAAAACAGTGCCAATCACCTTTTTGTTTATCACAATATTCTCCTAAAAGATTAAAACTGAGGTCAAGATCAGAGTTTTATATTATGTCATTAAAACAAATGAAAGGAAAAATCAAATATTCATGGAAAGTTCTATCATAAATTACACGAATCGTAAAAATCGAATCGATACATTAAAATCGAACAGAATCGTTGAGTTCCCGACTCGTTGCAGCCCTTGTTCTGTACTACATTGTACCTTAAAAGAGGAAGGTGGTAACTGGGAAGATGATCAGACGACAATTACACGTTAGCAAATACAAAAAGGCTTGTATCAGCAAGGTTTCAATTTTCATGCAGCTAGGTATCAAAAACAATTTCCTTACTCCATCATTTTCTAATCTACTTTTATGTTAAATGTACCAAAATTTATAATGTTGAATGTTCATATTCGTATTAAGAAATGTAAATATGATAATAAATTCTGTCATACATTTATGAAAATAATTTTGGGGTTTTTTTTTTCACAAAGAACATGACTTAATCTAGATTTTATTTACTGTTCACCAAGTCTGTTTAAGCATGCCTCTTTCTTCTAGAATAATTATTTCATCAAATCAATATATAGTAACGTGCCAAAAATGAGTCAACTAATGTCATTTTCCCATTGCTTTCTATGTTAAATAATTCTATTTAAATAAGTGTACTGAAACATATATTTAATGAATCTTGTGAAATTGTTCACATTTTTATGAAAGTATATACATGTAGGTTATTTTTCTAAACTGATTTGGACTGTGTCAATGTCTTTTGATGAAAACTGGAAGTGTTTATAAGTGACAAGCGAAATCTGTACCGTCATTTCCTTCTTTGTTCATATTACACGGCGTCAACAAAATGCTTGTTGCAAAGAAAAAATGTTATTTCTCAGAGATAAAGCTTCAAAGAAATGTAAACCCAAAACCGGATGAAACTAGATAAAATTTCTTGTAAAAATGGGAAATTTTGCGTGATTTGAAGAAAGAGTGAATTTGTGACAGTTACTGAAAAACAAGTTCATTAAGTATAGAAAGCTATGGGAAATGACATTAGATGACTCACTTTTTGGCACGTTACTGCATATGCAAAATACGTCAATAGATTCGATAGATTCGAAGTATACATATAGCAAGTGATGAAACGAGAAAAAGTGAATTTTGTAAATGTGAAATAAACATACACTTACCTCATTGTTATTATCTGCTATATTTTTATTGTCTGTGTAAGACGCACCCCTGGCAGTGAAGTATGCACAGTTGATCTGGAGGCCTGCTATTTATTCATATGTGTGATCAGATATTGTAGTCTAATTGCGTAAAAAGTCATATTTTCAGCTTTGATATTAATATACATTAAATCTCAAAAATCTTGTTTAAAAATTCCTCATCCGAGAAAAGTGCTAAGACAGATTTTTATTGTTGCTAATCTCAACGATATTTTAAGGTTTTATACTATATACATGTATGATACTTTTTTGATGTTTGTTAAAAGCGTCAGAATTTTAATCTTTCGATCATTGAATTTGTGAAATTGAAATTGATTTCTTTAATATATTCATTATTTATTTTATAACCCATGGAATAACACCAAGTAATGACGCCTACAAGATGCTAAATCATAGGTAGTAAATGCAACACCTCTTTACCTCTGTTACTTTACAACTTCAGTTCTGATTCCGTTTCCTATTTTCTGTGTATAATGCAGATGCATTAATCAATAGATTAGCAAACGGATATATTTTTACTCAAAAGTGGCTCTAGGGTAAGCGGATTTGCCTTCTTATTGTGACGTTATAGGTTCGAGCCTACGCGACATAGGTGACAGGTTTTTACTGTCCCCGATGAAAGACTGACAACTGAGGACTCATTTCACAGTTGGTATAGGGACGTTAAAAGTACTCTCCCTGTTCTAAGACAATAAGTACCGAGCCTAGTCCTTCAACAACACAACCAACCAACCAATTTCTGTTACATTACGAGTTTATATGTTGTAAAGAAATTGTTTGTTTCTTTCTTATTTCGTTTCTTTTTTATTGAATAATGGAGACGCATAAATCAATTTATAGATTAGCAAACGGGTACAATTTACTGAATTTTCTCCATTGTTGTAGATTTTATCTTTTGATCATGATGTCGTGTCTTCGAGTCCACTAGACAAAGACGGCAGGTTTTTTGTTCCCTACTGATAAGAATGTAAAAACCGAGGTCCTATGCCACAGTAAATATCAACACATCAAATAACCCTAATACGGCAGTTTTGAGATTGTAACTCTTATGTTCTTGGAGGCGCGATTAGACGTTCCGTATAAAAAAGGTGGGGCTGTTTTTCCAAAGTAAGCAAAGGGTTCATCAGTAACACATCAAATAACCTTAATACGGGAGTTTTGAGATTGTAACTCTTTTGTTCTTGGAGGCGCGATTAGACGTTCCTTATAAAAAAAGGTGGGGCTGTTTTTCCAAAGTAAGCAAAGAGTACATCAGTACCACAATGATATAGCATTTAATTCGAGGAGGAAAAGAATGAAACTCGATGTTTTTTAGGTGTAGATACCAAGGGACATGCTTTTAATAACGTCTAAATGAGGTATATCCTGATAACAATACTGGTATACAGGTATTCGCGTTATTTTCTGACTAGAATAGTCCCACCTTCCTTACACTTCGCTAGCAAACGCGTCTTCACGCTGAAGAGTTCTACAAAAGAAGAGTATCTAAAAACCGCCGTAATGATCAATTGAGTTATGTACCGAGCGTTGGTCTTTACTGGCATACGGTGACATCTCGATATAATTGAAAGATTCTTTAGTTGGACGTTAAACAACAACACAACAACAAGACATTGCTGAAGTAAAGAATTCCATACAAAAACCTTGATAGAGGTAGATTTACTGTAGCGTTATCTTCAGACAGGCATAATCTGGTGACCCAAAACATTGTCACTACCTTAAAGGCTTAGCGTGTTTTTGAGGAATTCTTTTCATCTCTCTTGCACTGACATATAATATTTCATTTTATCAGCCAAAATTGTCGAAAATTGAGACGCGATATCACTGTATAAATGGGAAAGAAAGGACTCCATTCTTGCAGATTGAAAACGAAGAAGATCTAAGGAAAACCAAAACGACGAACCAGTGTGAAATGATAATGGAATGACCAGGAAGAGCTAAATTTAGCGAGAGCAAACGGAATGGGACTAGTAGTCAGGAAAGGTACAGCGTCCCAAATAGCAATGTACATTTATTGCGAGCGCTCCGTTGAAACCTTTCGCTTACAGTGAGGACCAGCTAGGTGCAAAAAGATCAGGAGTTAGTTTTATCTTTAATTTGACTGGCGGAAAGGGGTCATTCTATATTATGCTCGTGCGTCAGAATACCATCCAAAATTATTGATATTTTTGTAACAAGAATCCTGAATCGGTCATAGAACTGCTTTGGTGACAAATTCAACTGTAATAGGCGTTTCCATTTAGAGTATAGATTTACACACGCAAATGAAGGTAACAAGGAAATACTGTTTTCCATGGGCTCTTAGCTTTGTACTTTAATGTAATAATTTTCTACCAGATGCTATCTCTATCCCTCACAACTGCTTCATCGCATAATTTATTGATGTTTAATAAGCAAAACGTAACATTTTACTGTAAAGTTTTGAAGACAAAATTAAGTGTTTTCGTGGGATCAGCATGAAAGATAAATTTACTATTCCAATAATAGCATTGCATCAATTATTCACTAGGTATAAACAGGATGTTCATGATCAGAAAATGACGAGATTTCAACCCATTAGTGTATAAATTGTCTGACTTGAATCAATTGATAAAATGATATTTTTATATATTTTCAAATCATTTTTGATGACGCTGCTTTTATATCACGACGTGAATGGATGCTACGTTTTACTTCAGTGAATCCATCGTGGTTGGTTTTATAGTTGTCTATCGTCCAACACAAGAATCTTTCACTAATATGGTGACGTCACTGTGTGCCGATGAAGGGCGAGAGAGTTTGCCTATGGTCGGAACTTATGGCCGTAGGGCAGGGGGTTCGTTAACGTGCCAACACGTAATGTGACACGAGACCTCATTTTTTACTCTCTCATCCGAAAGACAGGGACGACCAACCGGACCGTGCCTTAGGTTCGAACCCCGGGCCTCTCGATTCGAAGTCAAACACATCAACCAAGAGGCCACGGCGGCCCCAGTAAATTCGTCTAAATTACTCCAGTATGTTTACAGTAAGGAATACTTCACTTAGAATGTGGTTCAGGACTTTAGAGCAAGCAAGTGCTGAGAGGTTACTCAACATTTCACAACAGAATCTCAAGTTTCATTCTCCAGTGATTTCATTGAATCAAGTTAAACAGCTCACAATTACCTTCTTATACTGAGTTGCATTACTTAAGTTGTTTTGTTAGTTGTTTAAATTTTTTTGTTGTTGTGGTAAATAAATTGAACAGTTCTTAGAACATCAAATACGACACTATTCCCCTTGTAGATATAATCAATCTATGAACTAAATGATATGAAATCACAGATCTACAAATATGCTGAATATTGGACAAACACTTATCACTTAAACGCGACCTGAGATCAGGTGTCATGGAGGAGTAAGCTGACAGTGTTACGTTGTTAAAGTATTATGATCTTCCTTAATTGATTGGACGTCACCAGAGCCGCGCCAATTTTTTTACGAGCGAGTTGGCACAGAATATGGTGGCAATATTCAATAGTGTAAGACGATATAGAATTATGGCATCCTTACCAAAAAAGGCACCGAACATGTAGCTTAACCTCTGTAAAAGATCAATTAGTTTTGATAATCGAAAGATAACAAGGGATTTTTACTTCTCCGAGGCATTTTATCCTACATTTGGTATACGAAGAGATCCGTGTTTACCCAGTTCTTTATTTAGTATTCCTTACAGAAACTATGGGCACCACAGGGGCCTAGTGGCTAGCGTGTTCCTCATTTGATCGTGAGGTCTGGGGTTCGAGCCCGAGTGGTAAGCGCTGATTATAGGCAAAATCTGTCGCCCTTCACCTGGCACATGGTGACGTCTCAATGAAAGTGAAATATTCTTCAATTGGAGCGGGGGCGAACATTTCCTTGCACACAGCATATTGTAATGGTTATATTACTGTTTAATGCCCAACTCAAGAGTCTTTCCTTTAAATGGAGGCGCCAATATTTGCCGGTGAAGGTCAACGCATTTGGCAAATGCTTGCAACTTATTCTTGCGTGGGACGTTAAACAACAATACAACGACAATGCTCGATATTTATGGCCACTGAGTAGGGAGATATCTTCAACCTGTCCATAAAATATAGGAATATAATGGGCCATACTGTAAGAACATACAGTTAAGTTCTTTTCTTACCAACATTTCTTTATTGTTCGGGTCCTTAATAAAGATGGTGAAGGTTTGTAAATTTCATAACAATCTTTTGTAGGATACATTCTTGCTAAAAAAAAATGTGTTCTTAATCAAGAGAGAATACTCTTAAAGAAAAATTCCATTTCATTTTTGGAGTTGTCGTTGTTTTTTTTTAAGATACGACGAGCCTTTATAGCTATACAGTCAGCATGGTATTGGTAACAACATCTGACTTTTTACACTTACCAAACGAGTATACTGTACAAATTGATAAACGGTGTCTTTTAAGTTTTAACTGCACAACTTCTTACCTAATATAACTCGTTTTTGCACCACTTGCATGAGATAGATAGATAGATAGATAGATAGATGGATAGATAGATAGACAGATAGATAGATAAATAGATAAACCATACACTAATAGATCGATAGAAAACAAAATACCTGTAAACCGACAAAAAATTCTTGAACTGTCACAGCCCCAGATTGTTTCTTGTCTAACTGAGTGAAAACTTCGCCGAGATTGATATCATGGTCTAGGCAATACTGCTTTACGGTTACCAGTAAGTTAGAAGTTATAAGTTCTGGTACAGGTAACCCGAATACCTTCTCGTTTTCTGCAAATGAAAATGATTTGATATTCAAAACGTCAAGACCTACAGAATAGGAAAAGTAGTTTACAACAACTGTCCACGAATTAAAACACGTGACAAGCCATGGTAATTTTTGGCTCAAATGAGGTACTTTTACTATTATATGGCTATAACCCTCCTGGAGAAAAAAAAACTGTTTTACTTTTATAATCTGTATGGTTACTGAATTATACCCATTTTTTGTGGGATATCAAAATGATTAAGAGCAGTTTTCTGGTTTTGAATCATCGTCTGTCATTTTTCTGAACATTACGTAATACAACATTCGGGCATAATATCTCATTTTTAGTCACATATATCCAAGGGAGCTAGAAACAAATGTCCAGAAGGATCCAATGTCTCCTATTACCAACATGATATGAGTTGTTTTTGTTATGCGAACAAGGAAAATAGCATTTGTAAATAAAAACAATTAATAAATATACATTGTTACCTTTAAAGATCTGCATGTAAGTCAAATAAAAAATCGTTGTGCCTTTTGGATCAAATCGGTAAGTGTTTCCATTGTATAAACTAGGTTAGTGTTTTAATTGGACTATTCTGTAAAATACACCCTTATTGTTAAGAATTTTAGAACTAGAGTTCGACCCACTGTTGGAAAAAAGACCATGGAGTTCAAAAAGTAGAAGTCTGGTCGCAAACGGCAACGCATCAGAAAGGGGCCTTTCGAATAAAACTTTCAAAAATGGGAAATACTCCTCACAGAGTAGCACTGAAAGTTCTTGGTGGTGAGACTAAAAGAAATCATAAAAAGATAATTTAAAACCGTTTGCACTTGAATTGCATTGTAAATTTAAGAATCCTATAGAGATATCGGATTCTGTTGAAAGCTAATGTGCTCTAAGGTATTAGAAATATATTCTTTCTCTTGTTCAGAAAAAATAAAACATAGTATCATTCTGTACATTTTGTAATCAATCTAATATCACTTTTGATTGATGCAATGTCAAAATAGTAAATGCATTTCTCTCTTTCTCTCTCTCTCTCTCTCTCTCTCTCTCTCTCTCTCTCTCTCTCTCTCTCTCCGGCCGTTTTGTGCTCTTACCTTTCTTTAGTCTCATTTTTATCAAATAGTCACTCAGAACATTTCCATGTTTGACAGTGATATCTTTATTTTCTATCACCTTCCCTTTCATTTTTTCAAAATCTTTGTCCACTTCTACACCCTGTATAACAGATTTGTCGTTCAATTTTTTTACTCTTTTTAGCAATGTTGTTGTATGTTTTCACTATTCATTGAAACATTTACTCAAAAAATTACCAAAATAATATTTGTAAAACAATATTTGAACTCACAATATCATTAAGGCAACTCTGCGAGCATTTCTTCCATTCATAATAATTTTGACTACTGGAAATCGTATGATTTTTTTTAAATTATCATATATAAATATTTCAACTATGTAACTTTCATCTTCTTCTCCAGAACCACTGGGTAAAGTTCAACCAAACCAGGCGTAAAGTAATTTAAGGTAAAATAGATTCAAGTTTATTCAAATGAACGGTCAAGCTCTTATAGAGATAATTGACAAATATTGAAAATTGAATGTTTTCTCAAGAACAACTTGGCCATTTTTGACCATTTTGGCATATAGTAGACTAAGGTGAAGGGGGCTCAAGCTTATTCAAACGGAAGGCCAGACCACTATAAAAGGGGCGTTAACAAATATAAAAAATTTGGTGTATGTCTACTGAGACAAAAACTATAGAATTGCTGTGAAAGCATAATATATATTCAATTTTCCACTTCACATGGTTGCCCCTAGGGTCATGATGAGACTACAATTGAGAACCAAATGTAATATAGATTTAAACCAGGAAAACCTTTGAAAATCTCCTCAAGAACTGACAGTGTACAGGTTGATACTGAAATGCGAAAACACATCATATTGTGTAGTTTCAAATTTGCTCAAATGAGGGCTCAGGGTTGAGGGTGAGACCAAAGTAAGGAGCTGAATTATGTAATGAATACAACTGTATGGTTCATTATTTATTTAAATATAATGTCATATTGAACTTAGTTTTAGAAACTAGAAGAATTCCCATTATGTTGATTTTACAATAATAGTAGTTGTGACTCACGCGAGCATGTGTCCCATGGGTCTCTTGTTTTTAAGTATTGCGAAAGAGAGTAATTCTATATGGCAGTCCGTCAGAATACTACTTTACATTTCTTGCATCGGTCATGAACCCTTAGTGGCGATTTTAAGTGGTATACAAGTTTAATGTGCATTTACATTTAGAATCTTAATTTCTCCAAACACCTGAACATGACAAATAAATTTTACTATCTAGATATTCGGATCTTTGTACTTTCATGTTGTAACAAGATGCTATTTCTAGTCCTAACATCTGTTAAATTGCATTGTTTGCTGACGTTAAATAAGCTAAAAGTTACACTTTACTCCAATATCTTAAATACAAAATTAAGTGCATTCGTATGATCAATTGAAAGAAAAATGTCGTCTTCCAATCATATTATTACATCAGTTGTTTCATAGATATAAATAGGATGTTTATGATCAGAAAATGACGAGATTTCACCCAGTTAGTGTATAAGTTTATATTCGTAATGGCTGAAGTCACTTGATAAGGCAGTAATTGGTGGATGTTTTTATGCTTTTTGATAATGTTGCTGTTTTATCACGACGTAAAAGGATGCTTAGTTTTACTTCAGTGAATCCAGATTTCTTTAGTACTTTTTTATGCACTACACATTGAGTTCTGGGTATCAAGAGCAAGTTTGTCAGTGCTAAGAGGTTTCTCATCATTTCTCTACCGAGTCTGTTTTTGTTTTCTTCAAATCGAGCGAAAAAAACCTCAAGATTACCCTCTTATTATGATCATAATTGCTTACTAATGTTTCGTTATTATTTGCAAATAATGATACACCCTTTTTACTGCGGATGAGAATGTCATTTCGTATGTACCGAATCGATATTATAACAATTTAAAAGAAATGTGTAACGTATAAATATACTCATACAACTTCGAGTCTAAAGTATTTCAATAGGCATATATAAGGAAATTATTCGGGACTTTGAGAAAAGTTCGATATATGGATACATTGAAGTTCGATTCATCGAAGTTTTATTGCAATATGAAAAGTGAATGAACATTGCTTTGCTTTATATATAT
>JACSZP010020334.1:0-14329 GCA_016161895.1 Pinna nobilis
AAATTTCCAGATATGTCTCTGATTTAAAGTAGATCAGAAAGCACTGAGAGTAAAACTGGATGACGGTTAGACTATATATTCAACTAGCTATCTTGGCAATCAATCAATCTATCTATCTATCTTTTGCCTTTAAAATGAAAAATTCATATATATTCAAACAAATTCAAAGGTATATTCAACTCTCATCATCACGAAGTAACTTTTACGGAAATCTTCGTTAAAATGTTGTCCATTCCTTCTTGGTCGACAATTGGAAATTCCAAAAGTCCTTGAAAGTTGCAAAGAGTATATTTATATTTCGTGTATTTCATTTGAAACAACAAACGAACTGCTTTTCAATAAAAGTGAGAAACCGCTAAAGGCCGGTATGGCCGGACTGCGGGGCCTTAACAGAAATTAAACAAATCGTTGACTCTGACAGTCAATCCCCTATTATAAAATTTCACCCCCTAAATTATTTGTTTGATCACCCTTTTAATATAAATAAGTAGATATATTACTAAATTCTTTTAGACTGTTCTAATTCAAGTTATAATGAAATATTAAAAATTATACATAGATTCCTACAGAACAAATGTAAACCCAATCTTCACCCCTCATTACTTCTTTGATTCACCTCCAAAATTCAAAATAGCAAAAGTTGTGATTAAAAGTTCTCATGAAGGTCTATCTACATATTAAGTTTCAAAGAGATACCATCTATGGTATTCCCATAATTATTGACACTGACAGTCCACCTCTATTATATTTTGATCCCTCTTCCAAAACTCAAAAATAATGGTTGTGATGGGTACTAATACTCATCAAGGTATATCTACTTGTATAGTTTCAAAGAGACATGACCTATGGTCTTTCTACAATGCATCTAAACGCAAGAGCTAGACAAAATTGCTGACCTATATCAAAATTGCTGACCTTTTATCCCACCTAAAAAATCAAAAATTAAGGTTGTGATGGGTAGAACTCATCAAGGTCTATCTACATGTGTTGTTCCAAAGAGATATGACCTATGGTATTCCCAAAATTATTGACACTGACAGTCCATCCCTTTATTTTTTATCCCTCCCCCAAAACTTAAAAATAAAGGTATGATGGTTAGAACTCATCAAGGTCTATCTACATGTTTAGTTTGAAAGATATATGACAAATGGTCTTCCCACAATGGACCTAAATGCAAAAGCTAAACCAAATTGTTGACACCGACAGTCCATCCCCATTACTTTTTTGATTCCCCCCTCAAACAAATCAAAAATGAAGGTTGTGATGGCTAGTACTCACCAAGATCTATCTATATGTGAAGTTTCAAAGAGATATGACCAATGGTTTTCCCGCAACGGATCTAAACGTAAGAGCTAAACCAAATTGTTGACACAGACGGACGCCATTTCATAAGCCAGATTTTGTTTCACAATGCGGCCAAAAAGTAATGTAAAAGCCTCTTTGAGAGGCATATTAATACTCTGAGTTTGTCACTTTCTCACTGAAGTAAAGCAATTTGTGTATATCTCGGCTACTTCTTTAGACTACTACCGGTCATGACCAAATTCAGGAGACTTGGCAGAAACAAATCAGCGAAAGCACGGCATAATATTTTACTTCTATTGCAAGAGGTAAATCTTCTGGACTGTGTACCGTTTCCTACGAGTCAATTTCATTGCCCTTATTACGGACCTTTTTCTTCATTCAGTCGAAGTATTCTCACCGTAAGAATTATTTAAACGTAAAATGTAACCGTGTGCCCTCTTTTACCACTAAATCTTTTACTACGATAATTAAGACTTCATACAGCAAGCAATATGTTTGCAAACAAAATTTTACATACGACTAAAAAATCATAATTTGGTCGTTTCATATGAGTTTGATATACTTTTACAGAGGGTAGGATCTGTATACAGGAAATTTATCATTAACGTTTTATTTTCGCCCCTATCGCCCTCATCATCAGTGGGCGAAATCAAACTGGACGTTTTTCAAAACGGTAAATTCATTAAATAGAATTATGGCGATAGAGGTCGAATTTAAAACGGGCGAAACTGTTTGCAAGTTCATAAGAAAAAACAATAACCTTGTATACATTATGCACAAGAATTCATTGCTGAATGTTAAAGAAATCGCATTTGATAACTACCTCTTGTACTAAAATTGAGTATGAGCGAACTTAAAGTAAAACTGTTTGTACATGCAATAGAGCAAAAAGATCTTTGTATACAGTACAATAAGTGCATGTAGGTTTCAGATAATGTTTTTTTTACATCTATATATCATTTCATTTGTTTCAGGAGCAAATGTTATCCTCATGAGATCCTTATTTACCTGTTTAAGTATCATGGATAAATGTATTGGAAGCCTATCTCTGGACTACTGCACAGAGTAAACAAAAGCTGCCTCTGAAACACATGCTGATCAGAAATGTGTTATACCAAAGTGCATTTGGGCCGTTCAACCTTTTAGCTGAATTAATTTATGAATAAAAAGGGAATTTTCGTGCTTCATGTAATATTACATGTACAATCAAAATGAAAAGTAATTATACCTTTATGGCAAATCGGGTTCATTTGTCCAGATTCATGGTTATATATGATTTCATTTTTTTCTTTATTAATCTAAATGAAATCAGCCTGCTGAAAGACGAAATGGGATAAAAAAGCTGATTAATGCCGTGCCCGAGGCAATTCCTCTTCGATTCCCGCGAAACTGGTAACACAGTAATTACGAGAAAACAGGATATAAATAAAGATGTGCAGAGAGATTAGCTTCTAAATTATCCACTACATTTACAAATTTGTATTATAAAGGAGAAAAAATCTTAAACTGTTTGTCATTAGCGATATTTAACCCTTGATACTCCAGTATTACAACTTCATAGAGAATTGAAGCGTTTTATCTCTTTCCCTCGAGCCGAGGCTGGTCTATTAGCTCAGGCTGTAAACCATTTAAGTGAAAACAATTATTTCATGTCCGTTTATGGAGTCGATATAATTATGGAAATTTATCATAAAACGGTTTTCTGTACATGATAAGTTAGGAATTGCCAAAAGGGATGTTGAAAGTTACAAAGCGATTTTATAGGATTCGATTTGTTTACACGATACTTTAAAAAGCAACAAATTAGGCAAGGACGATGAAATCGATACTGTAAAGGAATAATTGACCGTAATATTAAAATATTTTTTCTTATGAACATACAACTGATATACAACTCAAACACTATGTATCTGAAATGTTTTTTCCTAAGTAAATCTAGTATCATCGCCATGGTCACTAGAGCTTTGTAGTCAATGTAAAATATTTCAGGCGTATTGGTAGTGAAAATATGCTGGCGGAGTCGCCTGAAGATCCCTGGGTCACAGGTTCGATTCTAAGAAGCACTGCATCAGCGGGTGATTTAGCCTGGTACGTATTCCCTGGTAACTGTCGTTCTAAAATCTCGCTGTGCCAAGGACAATAACTGGGGTATCGCTAGCTTGTCGTTTATGTGGTGATATTGAATAAAGTTCCAATCAATAAAAATTACTTATTTGGAGAAGTCACCATTTGAGGAATGACAGATATGGCATATGCTTGGCGTTTACGACCATTATGCAGTTAGGTATCTTTTAAGCGCCAAATACTATATGGGACCTCGGTCTTAACTGCTCATCCGAAAGGCAGAGAAGCCAGCCGACTCTACGCAGCGGAATAAAAATAAAACAAGACATCTCGATCTGTTTTGTTTGTTTGTTTGTTTTTTCTTAACACAACTCGACACTCTTTCAATCGTACAGTGGCGATCAGTTTTTATTGGTGGAAGAGAGAATCTTGTTACTTATGTACAAGGGAAGAGACCACCGGGTCACATTGTTTATTCAACTGCACACTATGATGTCTCCATATAAGTGATATATTCTTGAGCAGAGCATCAAACAACGATACAGCCCTTTCTGTTTAGCAGTACTTTCGGTACTTTGATTTTATATATTTTTATACGTTTGTTTATTCGTCCAAATATTGTGTTTCCCTTGGTAAAATTGAAATTCAAATGAAATTTTACACACCATGTGCCCGGCTATTTGATATATGCGAGATTAGTAAATTTTTGCCACGGGGCCGATTATGACCCTTCGTGAGCCTACTCCTTTGCATACTTTACGTAACAAAATTTTATCAGTGGATTGGATGAGGTTTTGATGAAGTTCGATTAGTAACCAATAATCACAGATTAATCATCAAGTCGGGATTGTCTTTGGAGTTTGTAGCGGTCACCGAGGTACCTCAGAAGTTCGATTAGAAAACCAATACAAATCAACTCGGGGTTGTCTTTCGCGTGTAACGATCATTTGGTTATCTGGAGTTTATTTAATGGACAAACATTTTCACATTTTGAAAATACATATTAATAGAGCTTTGATTCATCAGAAGTCGATTGGTTGTTGGTTGTATTCTTTTCTAACGTTCCAATCTAAGATGTTTCACTTATATGGAGACGTCACGCATGCCTTGAAGTGCAAATAATTTTACGTATTCTTGGCACTTATGATCATTGAACAGTGAGGGTTCTTTGATGGGTCAACTCTACGGTGACTCAGAACCCCAGGTTTTTTTTTTACAGTATTAGTTGTAGTAGTAGTAGTGCAATCTACGGCCGGTCTGGTCGAACTTCTGACCATTAGACTCTTTTCTCTGTTACCAACTGACCGCCTATGTACAACATTGTTAGAATTTGGTCATCTAGAGGTGCTCAAGAGGTCCCATAGACACGACCTCTGTCATATCTATAAAACCATCGGGTTCGAAGAGAGTTTCTCCATTCTAACTTTCACTTACTAACGTACTTACCTTGCACTGCATGCTACTGACTAAAAAACGGTAAGCATTACTTTTTATTGGTACAGTAAAACTTGAGTTTACCGACATCAGGGGGTACCGCAATAGAATGTCGGATGTGGCAGTGTGTCGGTAAAGTCAGTGTCACCCAAATGCTACTAACTAAAAAATAAGGTAAGCATTACTTTTTATTTGTACATGTATATTTCGCGTTCGTACGCGTATTGATTTAGTAGTTGGAGAAAAAAGAAGTTGAAACATTGCACACTGAAGTCGATCAGTTGCCGCTCAGCCGTCAACCACAATTTTACGTATTATTGGCACTTATGATAATTGAAAAGTGAGGGTTCTTTGATGTGCCAACTGTACTGTGAAACAGAACCCCAGAGTTTTGTTTTCTTTTCCTTTTTTAAAATTTAGTTGTAGTAGTAGCAGTAGTAGTAATAGTAGTATTGAAATGCATTGTTTTTAAATATTGTTCCATTTTTTGTTTGTTTCACTGTGTAAATTTGAGTCCGAAAGGTTGATCATAGAAAATACATTGGTTAATTTGTTTATCACAAAGAACAGAATTGTGAGACAAACAATTTATTAGTAGTATTGAATAAAAGTCAACAAACACAAAAATAATATATAAGAAGTATTCTTGAACCAGTGATTCAAAAGTCATTTCAAATTATGTATTCAAAAACATAACCAAACAATCTACTTTGCAAATGACACAGTTTAAAAGACAACAAATAAGTACATTGGCAAAAAAGTTCTGAAATTCGATATCATGATAAACAATGTTATTAATAAAATGTTACATTGTAGCCTAGAGTAGTAGAGACATAGCACATATAAAAACGATAAGTATCACGTTATTAACCTTACTGCTGAAGACAGTACATACAAGTCGGACCTCTTGAATCAAGAGGAGGGACTAAGTGACCCGGAGGAGAGAGTCTACCCTATTCGTTTGTTAATTCATTTACAAGCAATTATGTATTCTAGACTTCCTAATATGAAAATCAAAATTCAGCAAGTATAACATTTACGGTTTTGAGATTGGTTGGCTTATTGAAGTATATTAACATTTAAACGTCAGTCAAATTTAAATAAAAAATGAATAACTTGCTCCTGGTTGGCGAAAAAGGGCAAATGTGTATGGTTCTAATTCGAAATATCAGTTCTACAGATATGTCACTTGATTGCAAACCATACGCTTGATGGAAGATGAGACACTGTAAATCCAGTTTATTCGCGAGAATTTAATTTTCGCGTAATTACGCGAGAGCACTTACACGCGAAAATAAAGTTTCCGCTTAACATACCTTAAAATAACATACGCTATTCAACATTAACTATTGTACTTAACAAGCACTCGCGCGGAAATATAGTTTCGCGAAAAATTGCATATCTACCGATTCGCTAAAATAAAGTTCCGCGAAAATTTCTTCATCTACAGTAGTCATTTCAGATTTTGGAATAATTTCTACATGTAAACTAGCAATCCTTAATTTACAATTTCTCTGATCGTTTGATGTAAAGTATGATAACTTGAGAAGTACATGTATATTTCTTTTTCGATTCCTCGGTTTCCAAGATATTTTAAATTCTTCCAATTTCAGGGGCTGATTTCAAGCTGATAGTGTGATTTATTTAATTGAGTAAGAAAAATTAGTTTTGTAAGAAAAGATGAAAATTAAATCTTTGAAGATAGATGATTGATTTGCTGAAATTTTGAGATCAGATATTAAAAATAAAAATATGAGTTCACTTTGTGTTGGAGCATTGTTATGATCCCCAAAAAAAATACAATTAGAAGACTCCCTGTTTAGCATTGAACCGCCATTAAGTTTCTAACATTAACACGACCGATATTTAACTGCAGTTTAATTGGTTTAACGACATCGATTTAAATTATAAATAATTCAATATTTAGTGTAATATCTGAAATCTTATTTACATGAGCCGGGGAATTCGAAATGGACGTTTCTGCTTTAAAAATTGTCACACTTTTAATTAATATATTTGATTTAGTGTCGACGGTTGTCAAACGAAGGGTTACGTTTCAGTCACGTAAACGTATTTTGTATTTAAATGTTAGGCTTAATGGTTTGAAAGAGAAAAATGAAACAGCTAATGTTCTATAACCCTTTGTGGAATTTCTTGTGATAAATTGATCTTTACACTTGTATGTGTTCAATGTACTGAATAGTTGACTAAACTGTGTTCGGTCTTTTCGTGACTTCTGTATTGTATTGAAGTTTCACGTCCCACTCAAGAATATTTCACTCATATGAAGACAAATGAAGGCGAAGGGCGACAAATTTTGCCTATGCTCGGCACTGCTGGAGGGAGCAGGGAGAGTTCTTTAACGTGCCAACACCTACTGTGACACGGACTTCGGTTTTTACTGTCTTATCCGAGGATAAGACAGGAACGGCCAACCGTAGAGTGGTGCTGCGGGAATCGAACCCCGGACCCTTCGATTCGAAGTCGAACACCCTAACCACTCGGCCACGGAGGCCCCTCGTGACTTCTGTACAATCTTTTTAGCTCAGAACATCAGTCAGGATGAATCCTGAATAAAGACGATGTATGTGATAATGTGGGTATGGGATTCACTGGTTACTCGGTTGTATTGTTAAACTGCCCACTCAAGAATCTCTCACATACAAAGAGATGTCACCGTGTAACGATGAAGGGCGATTGATTTTGCCCATGTCCGGCCCTTATGAACGTAGAGCAGAGAAGATTCTTTAATGTACCGACACCTTCTTTGACGCGGGACGTTGAATTTAACTTTCTTATCCGAAAGACAGGGACAACCCAGATTCAAACACACGACATCGCCGTCAGAGGGCAAACCACTAACCCAAGGCGGCCCCTCATATCTTGTTCGTGCGTATTGGTAAATCATTTCCAAATGATAAGTTGACTCGTGTGGAGAAAGACGCCTTAATCAAGTTTGGAAGGCGTCAATCCGTTAAACATAATGATCGAAACAGATTAACTAATCTAAATCAAGGCCAAACGTTCTAAGATTACAAAACGATCGAAGATTCTTTTAAGCTAGAAGACGAAACGTCAGTACATTAGAACATTTATGGTTCAAGTCAACTGGGAAGCGAATTCTTACTCAAAGTCAAACGATAAGATTCCTAACACCTCTACCGATAATGTTTGTTAAACAGACGTAAGTTCAGGAAAAATATCAGTTTAAGTTTGCCAAATGATGGTCTGCAAATGTTTAGATTAACCCTTTTAATATTTAGGTATTTTGCTTGCACAGAGAGGTTGTAAATAGAGTTAACGTATTAATTCATGAAATGAACAATTAAATCAAGAACAGTACTTTTGAATCATTAATTCTTTGACATTATTGTGAATGTGGACGGTCAGCAGAGGAAGCTTATTCCTCCATGACACCTGATCCAACCTCTGGTTTTTCAGAAGTCCTTGTTTATCCAATATTCCTCAAACTTGTAAATTGTCTCCGATTTTTTTCTGGTGTACCCTGCTATCTGAGATTTTTATATTCTTTGATACTGTAAATCCAGTTTTATTCGCGAGAATTTTATTTTCGCGTAATTACGCGAGAGCACTTACTCGCCAAAATAAATTTCTCGCTAAATATACTGACCAGATATTAACATGCATCAAACAACACAAACTTTTAACTTAAATGCACGATCGCGAAAATATAGTATCGCGAATAATTGCATGACCATCGATTCGCTAAATTAAAGTTCCACGAAAATTTCTGGATTTACAGTAGTCAATCTTATCAAAGAAAGCAAACACGGCGCAGATAACTTTCTAACAGCTACGTAAGATTTCACACATCATCTTCTATCATACCCCCTTTCTTACATTGCCGAATGCTTTATAAAAATGTTCATGAACTTCTCAACTTGTGTTTTATTATGTAAAAACAGACATCTCTGACAGTCTTAATGAAATATAATTTTTCTATTACTGGCTGAAAACGTCTGACTAAAACCAAAAGCAGACGAGGTGTTCTACGTTGATGAATCGATTAGTGTCTCTAGCAAATGTCTGAGTAAAACAGTATAATTAGATGTGCTGAGTAAATACTTTTCAAAATAAATGACAAACCGCATCACAAACATTATCATCTCCATGACCTTTGACCCTCAATTTGATATTAGAACCTCCCGTTGATATAAAATGTCATATAATTTTTGAAATGTTTTTTTTCTATATCTTTTACAAAATAGTCATTGATTCGGTCATCAGGGAACCAGAAACTGCTGAAAACGTGTTCGATAACAAATCTGCATATCGATACTGAAGCATACACTAACATATGTAATTATATATATTATGTATTTGTGTTATCTTAGCATATCTCTAACATCAGGCCAAGACATTTCAGACCATATACTGCAACTGAAATGGTCAAATGGTCATGCAAACATGAATAATGTTGAAGTTTTGGATATCAAAACATTAATAATTTTCTCTGTCTTTCAAATACAAAAGTACATTCTTTTTCCGCGTCAGACAAAGTCTTACAACGGGTATATAAAAACCAATTGCAAATCCTGCGGAAAACAACAAGAAAACAAAAACAAGTCTGAATTGTATCTCAAAGTTCTACAACCGTGGTCAGTATGTTGGCGAATGTGGTAAGAAAAACATTATATTTTAGTGTGACAATGCCTCTCTTTCTCAAAGATTCCGAAAGTCATTCAAATAACAGTAGAGGAATCCAAAGAATCAGAATTAAATTTTGAATGCCACAAGGGATATGTAGGTGTGTTTTGCGAACTAATTTAGCAAGATTGTACATCTTTATGAACTGCTAAGATATGTCACAATCAACACAAGAACAGTTTATTTGATTCTGAAACTGATTCCGTCTAAATAGGTTAGAAGTATATTGTTTCCTCGATCATTTTTGGATAAAATCAAAATTCGAAAAATAATAAAAGAAGAAAACATTAGAAAAGAAAAGTATCTGTTCTCAGCTTAATTAGAAACTGTCTCAATTAGTTTTCAAACGATACCACGAAACCATTGTATCTATATCATAAAATAATTTTAAAAAACTACCAAATTTTTTGCAGCTTTTTAAACCAACTTAAACAAGTTATTTTGATTTTGACGACATAAAATCAAAGTATTACTAGACATTTTAAGATAAGTGGTTTTATTAATCATTTCTAAATCTTAAAGTATAAAAGAAAAGAAAAGAATCCAACGAACAAAGACAATCTGTTCGACCAACACACAATATTAAACCTAATGTTTGTTATTTCGTTCGATTATCGATCTATGTAAGTGCGCGATAATCTTTTTGAAAACATCTATTCTTACTTATTGAATTCTGTTTTGATTGGAATGTTTCAAAAACAAGATTAACATAAGAACCAACATTAGACACAGATTTTTCTTTTTGTGATTTTGCGATTTTACGACTCAAGATCTTGTGATGTACCTTTCTTAGTCACGTAGGTTTATTTTTATGGTTTTGTTTAAATGATATATCACTATAAATTGTGAGTTACTAGTTCCTCTTTTAAGACAGAGGTTGAGTTCATTCACCCTGGAATATGGCACTCCAAGCGGTTACCTGCATCACACAAGCAAAGTCGCAGATAAGTCAACTTTTAGTCGTTACGCCCGCGTAAAAGTCTAGGCGACTACCGAGCCCGACCATTATTGAAATATTAATTTTCTATGTAAACTTTATTCTCCACAACTTTATTACTTGTAAGCAGATAGTTTATGACGTCATCTTAATCGGGTTTCGTTAGATCTCGGCGTAAGATTTCAATTTGATCCGAATCAAATACACATGTGCACCAAAAACATAGTGTTGTCTTAAATTTCATATACTTGACTGACATCGGACGTCGATTGCACCACGACCTCACAAGAGGAGTCAAACACACAAAACATTAAAAGTGATATTTTCTTTGGAATTCTTTAAACAGAATTCGTTTTTCTCTCCAGAATTTTTTTTTCGCATTGTGACCTCACTTTCAAACTAGATCTGATGGACAAATCTCATGATTTTTTCCTTTTTTTCTCTCAAAGAATATACAAAGCATGTATATATATCTAAATTTTTGTGGATCAAATAAAAAAAATATTTCAAAAAAAGTTGTAAGAAACATATTTTAAAACGTTAAAAGGATCTTTTAAAAGTGTTTGGAGTTCTAGTCGATGGTTTACCACATTTTCAGCGCCAAATCCTTTGTTTTCGTAATGGAAATGTGCTTTGCAGAGCATACCTTACATATACTTTTATGACTTTGCAAGTAGTCATACAAATTTTATGTTCATTTCATGTAAAGAGAAAGAAAAATCCGCATCAGTCATCTGTTTCCAATCGTCAATTACCCTAAATTACAAACAAGGGGAACATAATTTTGTTAAGTTCCATTTATCCAGACTCATTTGTTATTTAAACGGATGGCTGTCAGAATTTACGACGTCGCAACAATTAATTTCCCAATTTCATACTAAACAAAAGTCGCCCATTTCGATAAGTGGCAATCAAAATTTTCTTTCATCTAATAATAACCTAATTTAAATACTGGTATATTTTAATTACGTCAATTCACAAGTGAATATTTGGAAGAGAAAACTCAGAATAAAATGCTAATTGTTTTAACTTTGAATTGCACGAGTCATGATATTGCGATCAGACCTTTCAAGATTAAGATCAGTTTTTAATTGAAACATCTAATTAATCTTTCTGCTATCAATTAAAATGTCGTAATTTTTCCCGACCTTAAAAAGAATTTTACAAGAGTTTAATTAGCGATCCACGTGGGAACAAACATTCAAATTCAAAAATGAATAAAACATGTCCGTCATCAAACTTTTTCTCTCTAAAGCACTTGACAAAATTGTCGGATATTAGCTAGTAATTATGAAATATCTCCCTATTTGTATGCTTTAACTTTACATCTTCAGGTGTGAAAATTACAGGTATCATTAATACCCTATCTCTAGTGTACGTAATTTGAATATATGTGCATAATTATCCATCGATCTCCAAGCATTGAAATTTAAGCAGCTACTTTCCGTTAAATCACTATCTGCTCATCGCCGGTAATGGTTTTTTGTATTAGGATCTCCCTGATGTAAGAGATGAACGAATATTGTTTAAACTTACTTCTTTGATGTTCTGACATCAAAAGCATGTACATAACGTATTGCTCCAGAGACTTTGCACAACTCATGTATAATTCTAAACATTTACTTACATTTTCAAGAGATTTGACTATTTCAAAACAATTTATGCATCATATACATTTGTACATGCATCTGTGCTGTTGCATAAGGTTCTGAAGTGGTAAAATAATTTCACTCTGAACAAATAAAAATCCGAAGTGTCTTCATGATATGATACAACAGCAAATTTATTGGATTCAAACATTGCCTATATAACGAGGGTGACTGTGTAATAAAGTTTTGATGAATCTGTGTACATGAACGTTGCAAAATTTTGGTTTTCGAAAAAGTTTCTTTCTGTCATTCTATATCGTTTCCATTGTAGAATTAAACAAATTCTTGTGAACAAAGTATGGAAAATAAGATA
Organism: Pinna nobilis; assembly: GCA_016161895.1. Lineage (NCBI taxonomy): Eukaryota > Metazoa > Mollusca > Bivalvia > Pterioida > Pinnidae > Pinna > Pinna nobilis. The sequence goes on from JACSZP010020334.1 coordinate 12,371, forward strand.
TTTATAGTGAGACAAAGAAAGTTTTTATCTAATTGAAAATGGTATGTCTTATATTCGACCAAAACTAAGAGCATTGTCTTGTAAAGCCAATCATGTACACTGTACCCAATCAAAATGCTTCTTTATTACACACAATAGTTTATGATTTGATTCTCAGAGATTATCTGGATATTAGGGACCATCTTTCGTTTTCGCTTCTTTGTTTTTCGGTCCCACCTAATACTATTAGGAATGGGACAAATTCATATACATACTGATGTTGTTGTTGTATTGTTGTTTAAAGTCCTGCTCAAGAATATTTCACTCATTTGGAGACGTTACCGTGTGCCAGTGAAGGGCGACACATTTTGCCTATACTCGGAACTCTTGGCCGTAGAGCAAGGAGAGTTCTTTAAGGTGCCAACACTTACTGTGACACGGGACCTCGGCTTTTACTGTCTCATCCGAAAGACAGGGGCGGCCAACCGCGGAGTGGCGCTGCCGGCGGATTGGAACCCCGGGCCCTTCGATTCGAAGTCGAACACGCTAACCACTCGGCCACGGGGCCCCTCATATATGTACACGTACTACGTAATATCATATAACGTTTGTGCGGGACTGCTGTTACTATCACGTGGTGCATGAATAAGTCGAAATTGGACTTCCAATCTGTAAGGCTCATTTGTGAAATCGTACACTGACCCAATCAAAATGCTTTTTAGATAAGCCATGAGGCCCTTGTAAATACCTGTCCGTTTTCACCGATTGCTCATGGGTTCTCTGTGTATTCATTTCGAGTTAATAGAGTACGAAAACACGACAGAAATATTTAAGCGATGGAGAGCTACTTAAGACGCACGAGACAAGTATCAGCCTCTAAGCAGAACATGCTTACTACAGATTTCTAACAATGATTTCCCAGTGTACTTCATTTAAAATTAGCCACAGGAAATAATTTAAAGACTTATCAGACATTTTGTTTTGTTATAGAACAGCAAATTCCCGATTGATACATCAATCTTACTGATGAACTCGGGGGTTAATTATGGTTCACATTCCCATTTAACGTCCCGAAAGAGAAGGAAAAGAAAATGATATAAATTTGGCCTCTGGACTATCTCTATCTCTTAAGATAGCACAGAAAAAGAGTGATACTTCACATGTCTTTCGGGGTTTAAGTCTACGGTCATCAATTTGTAACTCTGTTTAGAATATTACCTTCCCTGAGAATGAAATGGCAAGAATTTTCAACTGAAATTTATGCGTACATACATAACGATTGGACAGTGTAAAAACTAGGTCTACATATCATTACACATTGGTAACGTGCTTCTGCAAATGATCAAGTTTGCAAACCAACTGCGTGTCCGATAGATTATAAACTGATTTCTAACAATCATTTTAATTTTTAATTTTGGTCAGACACCACTAAGTAAGGGGCAATTTAGTTGGTTAAAAAGTATAGGTTAAAAACTGTAGGGATAGGGGATTGGTAATTTGGATGTTAGAGGTTTTCTGATTGGTCCAAAGTGAAATTCGTTCAATTGGATATTATAAACTGGCCTGTAAAGTGTTAAAAAATGTGAAATGAAAGGGATTTTTTGGGCTTCTTTCAAAAGATGCAAACCCAGTGTCCAAATTTTCTGCACTTTTTTGTCCGAAAATTGGTGTGGCCCTAAACATGGACATGTAGTGAAAACTCGAGAAGGTCAACCCAGGGTTTTTTTTAGTTTATTTGAGGACGGCCTTACAAATTAGAAGATAGTTTATATGCATTGGAACGTCGGAAACTTAGGATATTAGATGAAACGTTGACATTGTTGCCAATGGAAAATTATTTAGTGATGTGTGACCAAAATGTATTTAAACTGTCGACCTTACTTGATTTCAATGTCATTTACTTATATCAGCGAATATCCGTCGTGCCTTCATGGTAACGTGTTCGCCATTAAACCATGTGACCATGGGCTGGAGTCTAAG
>JACSZP010020339.1:0-27243 GCA_016161895.1 Pinna nobilis
CGGAACTCGGAACTGGCACCCAGTTCCAAGTTCCGTAAACGGAACTCGGCACTCGGAACTCGGAACCAACTTCAGGCTCCCGTCGACCGGTAACTCCTAACTTGAGCCCTATATCTTGTTTATCCATTCCTAAAACATTAAACATTGTATTGTGATTTGCGATCGCCTTTCTTTTTCTTAAAACACAGCTTTACTAATTCCTTTAACTTCTCTTGTAGTTTAGAATGGAGAAATGTTGAGTAGGGAAATGAAAAATGATTGTTTTCTGTTCTTATATGTGGAGAAGGACCAAAATTGTATGTTTTCTAAAAATTGTTAGATTTATTTTTGAATCCACATCTGATTCACGCAAACCTTTTAAGTTGCTAGCACCAGAGCATCTACGACGCACGTCTTTGATTATTGACCATTTGATTATTTGGTTCGATAAGATATGTCAAATGAGTACAAGATATATTTAACAACTAAACAAAAGTATTGATTTCAATTCCATTTGTTCGACATCTCGTCCGTTCTTCTGTTGAACTCGCATGGGTCTTTATACTAACCTAAAAGAAATTTTGCTTCGGCGCTAACTATCAGTTATTGAAGGATTGTCATTGGTATGGGGGTATGTGAATACTGCCGTTAAACACTTGATAAAACATCTGAAATTAGCGTAATAAAGCAAAACGATTGTCGAGAAAGATTGACTTGGGAAAAATGTTCCTTGGATTTATTTTCGTATATTTGTGTCTACTTACCCTTTTTGCTCGTGCATCTACCTCCGCCACTGATATTCTGTTGGTCTGTGATTTCTGTTGTTCCTTAGCAACGTTTCGAGCTGCAGCATCAAAGGGATCAAAATTCTCAAAAAAATTGACATTGTTCGACAGTTGTATGTTACTTTGATGTGGTCTTGGTGCGGGATAGTCGGACAAATTGTTCTGAATGTCCACCTGCAGATAACAAATTATTAACAAAAAAAATCAAGCTCATCCTTATGAAAAAGAGATGGATCTACTTTAAATTTTGCTCGCCTAGTGAACTTATCTTGAGCGTAACACACTGAAAAACCAGCGGGACTCTCTTGTTCTTTGAATATAACTAAAGAAGTAAAAGTTTTTTGTTGAACACACAGATTGAATATATGATTTTGTGTACTAGATTATTGTTGTATCTGTACTCCATTGAATCAGTACTTATATCTTGGAACCCTGAAAATTAACGTAAAATCTTAGGAAAACTTAATTTACAGCCATACCTATCAGTCCTCATGCACTTGTGCGCCTTTTTAAATTAGAATGCATATTATTAGATATAATGTTATTGTCGCTGCTTTTACTGAAGAGCTTATCTGTTTTTTAATTCTTACGATGCTATGTGGATGATAACATAATAGTGACGTCACAGATTTACAGTACCTCGTCTTTCCCATTGTCGGATTCAATGAAGATAATGTCCGAGCCTTTTTCTTCCTCCTCATCCACCATTCCTTTACTTCCTCCACAACCCATGGCGGATATGGATTTCAGCACCTTTCCAGTTTAAAATGCAGGTATTCTTTTGATGAAACTTAATCAAAATTTGTGAAAATTTGGATTGAATTTTTAATTCGTCAATTTCTGTAATCAATGAGAGAGAAATAGAGAGAGAGAGAGAGAGTCCTTTATATATATAGGGGGCCTTCACTTTTACTACTTTACTTTACTCGCAGTTCTGTTACCGGAAGATTACTCGTCTCTCGACCTTGGTTCAAGTCCTAGTCTCCACATGCCTGTTCCTATCCGTTATTCAGATAAGATACTTAAAACCGATGTCCCGTTTTAAAAATCTCAATCACCCTGGGTGCCGAACATAGGTATATTATTAATGCACCATCTGTATCACGTGATGTGCAAGCATACTGAAATATTTTTGAGTGGGACATTTTGAATAACAGTAAAATGAATAAAATTTTGAATGCATTTGTCACTGATAAAAGACGGGTATTTTACTTAGTGGATGCGTTAAATCAATATAAGTGAATGTGCAAACATAAACTTGTTCAAGATTGGCAATCTAAACTGCCAAAACTCCTTGTCTAAAAAGAATCTATGAATAATCAATTGAATCATATATAAAAAAACAGTCAATTGTGTCACTTGTGTCGTGAAATCAAACAACCTCCTCTACTTTGATTGAAACTTATCAACTACCCCCTCGTAGTAGCACGCTCAATATATCTTATATGGGGTCAAAGGTGTGATACTAAATGTGTCAACCACGGTCAAAAACAAACAAGATGCCAATGTTGCTTATGTGTACAACATGTGACCTGTAATATTTGTATGTAGGACAAGATAATCGAAGACGTTAATATATATTTTGTACCTGTTCGCAGTTTTATTTTTCAATTTTTATTTCCTTTCTGTCAGCACTTGAGGAAATTCATGAAAAAGCCTGTTCACCTGCGCGTCCATTGAAATTTTAAACGATTTTGTCGGTTTGTAACAGTAAGTAATGCCTCGGTATACAAAAAGTATGAAGTCGTAAAGATATTATTTGAACCAATTGAATATATTTACATTTTATATAACGGTAAATCTCAATTCAAGAAAACTTCCTCTGTTGTTTCTGTTCACTCAGCAAATTGTTGGAAAAATATGTTTGTTCAGATATTTTGGGGTGAGAAGGGAAATATGTAGAACCGATAGACCTCCGGCAGTGAAACAAACAGAACATACCCAAGCACTGATGATACGTAATTGTTTTATAATTTAAAATGTCTCGATCTTACTTCGTGATTTGAGAGAGAAGTGTGAGTTATTAAAGTAGATTTGAAAAAAAATGATAATAATACTAATAAAGGAATGAGTCAATAAAACTAAGATGATTAACCTTTGTTGCCCGTCGGTAAGTTTTTTTATTGTGGGTGTGTGGACAGAAGAAGGTTGTATGGTAGCTATTGTCAAAGTAGATTTGAAAAAGAATTCTCAAAATTTAAAAGCCCATATTATCATTTTATATTTTAGATAAACTCGGAACGCATACAGCTTACAAGAAACCAGTATTTATTATATCGCAGTTTGGAGAATTTAAAACTATCAAAAAACAAGAACATGCTATTTATTTGCGTCGATCTGCAAATTTTGATATTTGTTATGAAGCAGCAGATATAAAATAAAAACAGATTGGTAATAAACTGATGAAGAAAAACGGAGATCCGTTATGGTATCGTGGCCACCGTGTTCGGTTTTAGATTATGAGGTTATGGGTGCCATCCCGCTCGGCGGAGGCAGCTTGCATTTCCTAGCATAGGCCAAATAATGAGCACCTCATCAGCTTTGGTAAAGTTTCCATATACATGTAACTTTTTTCACAATGTGTCATAAAAAAACAACAAAAATAACAACAAAGTTAAACAATAGAGGTTAGTATAGGTTCGAATGAGGAAAAAAGAAAAAAGAAAAACTTACCTGTTTAGGTTTTGCTGATACCTTACGTTACCTATCAGATACAGGTATGTTTTATTACAATAACGTATGATAAGTTTCTCGGAATCACAATTAACTTCCTTCTTGTGCGCCTTTTATTTAACTCTTTTTTTATTACATTGGGATTCTTTTATCGATAGGATATAGATCCATAAACCTTTCCTTCAATTTTTAAAAGAACATATGCAAAATATAAGACAGTGCTGAACAAACACAGTAGATATTTATAGTGCTACCTATAGTTCTGAAAGGTTTCTCTGTTAAATCGGTTATAGCGTTAACCTAATACCCCTTTGGCCCTCATGGTTAAGAGGTACAAAAATCACAGGTAAAAAAATCATCATCAATATCGCTCGAGAAATCGGAAGATAATATACAAATTTCAGGAACATTAGACAAACACGAACCTGAAACTGAAAAATCAGAGGTGGGATTAGGTATCATGGAGGAGTACGCTTTCCCTATTGACCGGTCACTCCCGCTGTTTCACCACATACGAATATAATTTAGACTAAATTAGTGAAAAAAATGAATTCTTCAAAAAATTGATATACAGGATTTAACAAACAAAATCGAACAAATAATTCAATTAAAAAAATACAGACATTGCAAACAATACCTTTAAACGGCGCAAAATTGTCGAAATGTTGACTTTAAACGTGATTTATCGGTATCCTTGTGACAATCTATGTACATGTTTTGCATAACATTGGTGTGCAGTACGTTGACTAAGGGCTTCGTTAATCCGGGCGCTTTTTTTTTTCTTTGTAGATAAACACATTTAAATGATGCAAATACAAATTCGCTAAGTAGATGAAGTGCCCATGTTCTCTTCGTTGCACTGTATATCGGGTGCAATGAATAGCTTATCTCTTAATCGCAAATTGACACAGGCATATGCAATATCCATATCCAATACCATCCCAAGTCTTGTGGAGTTATCAGGCAAAATTATCAATGAAAATAGTGAAAGTTTTGGGACATTTGTTCTAATAAATATATGGCGGATAGCGATACGTTGGGTGGCAAAAAAAAGTTGAAATGAATGAACATCAATTTTGATATATTGGGGAAATATGCGAAATAAAGGGTGGCAATATAAAGAGTTTCTTTTTTTAGAATATATATACAGAAGTATAGAAATTGTATTTCTAAATGTAATTATTTTGTAATTAACATAATCAGTTTAAGTAGCTTCCTCATAAGGATACTTAATGTAACTTTTATCAATGTCGCTTTGTAAATAACAATTATGCCTTATTTATTAACTATAAACATATCATATATATATAGAGGTAAACCCTATAATATCTATAAATCTATACCGACTATGACCCAACATGTACAAAGTATGGAGAGCAACTTATTTTATCAACTTAAATAGACAGGTGATTTCAAATTAATAAATTTAGGGTAAAGCGTCAACAATTCAAATACCAACGTCATTGTTCATTTATTTTTTCGCCACATCCGATAGTGTTGTGTAACAATTAACGTGAAAATGTTTGTCATAGCAGAAAATCCAGGACTACTGAAAAGAAAAGAGAGGTGAAAACCTAAACACCTCTTTAATAAATTAAAAAGTATCACTTGACAGCAGCTAGATTCGAACCAGATGTGGTGCACTACTTTTCGAGTACATCCCCTTAACAGAAAGAGAATGTATTCTCATACTTGACCTTAACATTATTAATTATCAATCTGCATTTTTAAAAAAAACAGCAAGAAAAAGTCGAACGCCAGATAGCCATTGCAAATGAACGTGATATCTTCATTGAATCTTCTTGTATTATATTTGTAACGCCACACGCAGGAATTTCTACATTGAGAAGTCATTTAATACTGATGATAGGTGTCAGATATGAGATAGTCTCGACACGGAGGGTCGGTGAGTGGTGAAGAACTTTTAATATCTGTTTAGTGACAGCAGTTGTCGGCTTCAGAGGGCCACCGTAGGATCCGCCACTCTCACTTCAGATTCCAAACAGCTAGGCGAACGAACAGTTGCTAATTGTTTGCCGGGTACAGCCTGCATTGGGACCTGCATTCCGTGCACACGAGACAAAGGGCATGATCATCCACATTGGTCAAACGTAATGTTATAATACTCGTGTATAACCAGGAAGCAAAAGGGTTTGAATATAAATCTTCAAATTTGTATTTGTATGTTTGAAAAGTCGGTGACCTCTAAATTTTACCGAATTGATAAAACTCGGTAAAAGTTAATAAAATTATAAACGGGGGTCGTTTGAAATACCTGTACATTTTGAACTATAGTTATATTATTTGATCTTATGAAAAATCTAAATTCTTCTGTAGTTATGATCTTCCTTTACCTTTAAAAATGATTTCACTATATCTACAATTGAAGCCTACCTGAATAAAAATGATATTAATGAAAGAAAGAAAATTCAGGGTTTGCTGCCCTTTCCATTTCTGTTGATGTTTTTTATTTCATTGTCTTTGACAGTATTTGTCATGCTTTGGTGGTATCAAGATTATCTCAACACGGCGAGTTATATTTGCTGTGACACGGGAGCTCAGTTATCATTATCACATCTGATACAACGGGAACGTCTACCTAAAACTAAAGCCCTGGGTCTATCTGCCTAAATACGAACACTCTACCTGGGAGACGTGACGGACTATCCGAATATTTTGTGGCACTGTAGATAAGTAATGAAGGTTAATAAACGAACAACATCGTTCATCCTCATAGCTACCATAAGAATTATAAAATAAAGAGTTGAGAAAACATGACCCCTGAATATACCAGAGGTGGGAGCGGGTGCCTAGGAGGAGCGATAGTCTCCTATCGAACGGTCATACCCACCATGCACCCTGTGTCTTGATCAGATAAGCGCAAAAATCGGTAGTCAAAATCAGTATTATGAAAAAGGACTACCTTGTAGCATGAAATATGTCAGACAACATTCTTCTGTCTTGGCAAACTAGTGTTGTCCTAATAAATTCTACGATATATTATCGCGGGAATATGTCCATTGGTATAGTTTCCTCTTCAGTGTAAGACTATGTTTAAACTTTATATACCTGTAAATTATCTATTTTACTTTACCACAGAGATCTGTATAGCTTACAGAAGCGAACGTTATTTGCAGCTTGATTATGTGTATGAAGTTACTTTGTTCATGAAAACAATCAATTTAAAAATGTCAATCTTTGATGGCGGTTTCAAAGGCTTTAAATTTGACAAAGAAAATTCAAAATGTAATGCAAACAATGCTGAGTATATGAGTGTGTGAGCCTGTCAAAATTCCTGTCTTTACTTGGTTGTCCTCTTTTCAAAATAATCCAACTAGGGATTAATTCTACGACAGGTAAAACAAATGCATTCTTGGTCATTCGACACGAGCACATAGCTGGGAAATAACATACCAACAATATATTGTACACATTACTATGTATTAAAATTATCTATTTTCAACAATTCATCGATCAATTCAAAATCAATCACGTTGCATGGCATGACATTATGAAAAATGTCAGTAACAGCGAATAATAATAATTATTATGGATATTGCCAAACATCTGGAAATGAGGAAACATCTTTAAAAACAAGCTGATCATATATTTATGCTTTGTACCAAAAGAGACGGAGAGAATGCAGTACAAAGAAATTTATACCATTCGGTATAACCAGATGAATTGTGTCCTTGATTGAAGAATATACCCCCCCCCCCTACACACACACACATGAGATCGCTTAAGCCATCGACTGTCGGCGAGTGAAAACTGTGTCTCATCTAGTGAATGATACAATACTTGTGTTTCAATATGTGCGTGCAAAGGTGTCTGTGTTTGTATGTATACTTCCTTGTATTTTGGTTTTTTTTCGTTTAATTATCAAATGTACCGTATGTCTCTTTGTTCTCAAACCTTTTAAACCATTCTACTCCTGAATGTAACGTTTCACTGAAATAACAAATCCACCAAATCAACAGATACAGACAACTTCGCAAATAACGAGATTACACTCAACGAGAAGATTTCAATTCCCAGTGCATTTTTTCCATGTACCACTTTGTAATTTCGAATACTGAAATATTGAAGATCGGCTATAACGAGATAAATATCTAGTTTCCTTCAACTTCGTTATATGTTGAGTTCACTGCACTTATTTTTACAGTACTAAAATGGGTGAAATAGAAGATACCAAGGGTATTCCAAATAGAATAAGTCAAAGACAAAATCTTGGCCACTTTTATGACGATTGTGACGGGTGTTGCTAGCATGTATCAGATACTGACTTTTCCCGGGCACCCGATCTTCCTCCTTTTTTGGGGGTCCACTATCACTTAAAACTAAAAATGTTGTTGTGTCACAGATTGTTTACAATCATTTATCAATCGTCAGATTTTAGTTTTTGTATTTGGTCTGTTATCAATATCCCCAAAATGTTCATTTATGGAAGTGTAACTAAATACCGAGACAGAACCACAAATTCTGGTCTATATATTGCGAACCAATGGCACATCTTTAACGTTACAACCATGACTTGCTGTGACACGAGACCTATTTGTAATGCCTTCCATCCAAGGAGCAGGGAATAAATCCGTCGGTCATGCTGAGACTCGAATCGTGGACCGCAAACGAGTTTGTACCGCAGAGACGTGGCCGGCTCTCCCAGGTCTCAGCTGCCTAGGATGCGAATGTTAATGCTTTAAATGTCGGCTCCGATCTCTCTTAAACGATATACTAAGTAAGCTTTAGAGTTCGACTGTTGTGATGTCACTAAATCGAATGTAGTGCCATCGTTGTGTGAAATCCATCTTATTTGATTACTATTATAGAACGATTGTGACGGGTGTTGCTAGCATGTGATAGATACTGACTCCTGCCTGGCACCCGATCTTCCTCTTTCTTTGGGGTCCACTATCACTTTTGTTTAGAAATTTGTTAACGTTTCATACTGTGTTGTATCAGTAAATAAAAATTATAGCTTAGCACATATCGGGATAAACTCAAGAACACAATAAAACAACTGTTTATTTAGAAGGAGTCATTATATTGAGGCTGACTAATTTGTACACATTTGACACATTTGGGACTGCTAAATTTTTTTGTAACCTTGTGGTATTTATATAAAGGTGATCACTAAATCAGGGGTACAAATTTTAGTCTTCTGATCCACAAGTCCGGAAGAGAGATCTTTGATAAAAACGTCAACATGGCAATCAAAATATTGGAACATTTTATTATCAATTTCAAAACAAAATACAATTCTTTTCACCAAGTGTAAAATATATATTGCTTAAAACAGCGGAGAACTGTACCTTAATCATATGTTATGTCATCTACTAGACTGCATATGCATATCGGGATTTTTTTGTATTTCAAACCTAACACACACAATAAAACTTTAGAGCGTGCCGTGTGAAGCATTTGCTTTTAACAGTACGTGTCTTTATTAAAGGAAGGCGTATTAAAGAATACTTTAAGAGATTTAATTAAAACAAGATTTTTTCTCAAGATCTGTTTGACTTTCACATGGGCTACTATAATGGAATTTAATATAGATAAAGATACTGATGTAAGATTTGTGAATGTTCACCTCTGTTACTACACGTACTATATACCCATATGCAAATGAATAATCCTTTATCGAGGATTTAATTACCTAACTTGTAAGACAAGTTAGACGTATTGAAAAAAAGAAACTTTAGCTACAGATACATGTACTGCCTTTTTATTCTGACTTTCCGTTGCGCCGTGTGATACCTAAACGTTTTTGTAGAGCTAGTATATTAAATAGCGTTATTTGACGCAATTGCATTGCTTCAATGGCGTTTACGTATGCTATCCTGTTATATCAATTATTTTATCCTGAGAAGTACCCGATGCTTTATTAGTGAACCCCATTTCAATTAAAAAAGTTCGACAATCTGAAACACAAATGGAATAGGTATGCATAAGAAAGGTTATCAATGACTACTTGTAAAGCCTATAAATCTAGACGTATATAACTCAGTACAGTCTATCATGTGTCAAGTTGAATTGTGTAAGAAGTATTTCCAAATATATAACATAAAAACTAGCTCTAATCCATTTGAATATTAGGTAATAAATGCCGTACTTCCAACCCTTCAACATTATGAATTGAACGTCTTGCAGTGGTATATTTCTTCATTTAAATGTATGTTTTCTTTTTCCAGAATTTAAGATTACCGATAAGAAATTTTATCAGATAGATAAAAGATCTCATAGTTTGACATAGGGTTAATTAGCGTGTAGAAAAACATGACCTTCATATTGCCGAATACTCTCATAATTCAAATCTTTAACGATGATTACAAAATTTGAAAATCACACAAATATGCAGGAATTTGACATTTGGTAAATCTATATACAATACGTCATTGAAAACAAATACATTCTATGATGACAATTTAAAACATTTACATAAATGTAGTTATGCATCCTTATTGTTATATTTGTGAATTCTAGTCATACATGGTAATTTGGCTTAATGTTCTCAAACAAGTACACCTTTCCTTTCCGTATTCAACATGTCTCTGGGCATATAATACCAATACGTTTACACCTGTCCTTCCGTGGACACATTATGAAAATGAATTCATGATATAAATGCAAGCATTTACAGACTACATCGAATGTCTGTGTTTTCGTTGATAACTAGCAATACATTAATAACAACTTTTATGTACAATGGCTGTTAACATAACGGCATGACAGCCCGTCTTATATACTGCAATTGAAGAAAGCTTGGTAGGATGTTCAAGGTTCACCAGAAATACATATCCATTCATGATAAATCCATTGCACTAGTCTTGCTGGAGGAAATCGTGACCATATATGGTCTGTTAGATACATTGGATTGATCTATAATGACGTGTGATCACAGCTTACGTCACTTCCCTCTGGTACTCCGAAGACAGCTGTCACAACACTTACTTCTATAGTACTCCTTACTACAAAGACCTGCTCCAACAACAAGCTGACAATGACGGTACTTGTCCAAGCACTTCGCATCTAAACGGATGAAGAAAAAAAAATTGTGTGTCATTTAATCGACCAATTTTATCCCCAACAAGGGGATAAGAATATTAATATATATATTAACATGCATATGACTATTTATCTATTCAGTTACATGACTATGAAAATTTATTTTCGCAATTACAGAAATGTTTCGGGTATCAAATTGCATGGGAATGCATTTGGTATTGTTTACATATATCTGTACCTGATTCATAATAATTATCTACATAATTTTCGGACACGCTGGTATTCATTTGTACAAAATTCCAAATTCAGTGAACGACTTGACTTCTATAATGAAAGAAAATGCTTCTGGTTTGCTAGATTGGCGAAAATTTACACAATATGAATTCTGTAGTCAAAATATGTTATTCTAGTAGTATTCGATAACAACAAAAATTCCTTAAAATCTTTACAAGCATGAAGACATTTTAAACACAGCTATATTTCAAGGAGGAAGGTTCTCGATAATCATATAACTTGAAACTGGATACGGATTAGCAGAAATTGAGATCAAAGATTATTAGTAAGATAAATATCATTTGTTAATGCATACAGACAAATAAGCTGTATTTTATATGATTACCGGAATATGTGTTATCTATTGCATTCCTGTAACTACAAGAACTCATTTGACAAGTCTCCGTTGTATCAGGCTTATCTCTTTCGGAACACCTTCTGCTTGGCCTTCCATTAATGTCGATACATTTCGCATCTCTTCGTTTTGTCCCTCTTCCACATGTTACCGAACACTGAAATATTCAAAGTAAAAATAGAGCTATCTAAATTTTGTTGATCAAACTTCTTTAGTACCAAATTGTCTCCATTACTACTCAGTATTCAAGAAACTTAATATCAATTGTGAGTAAAATTGCGCTTAAGGATAAGAATATCATAAATATATTGGTTAATTGGTGATAAACTTGTTAAGATGAATGCTCTAAAATGTTGAAAATATTCAGCTTATGAAGTAGGTCGATGAGCGTTTTCGTAAAAGACCCCCCCCCCCTCTCTCTCTCTCTCTCTCTCTCTCTCTCTCTCTTTGTAAATTAATAAGTTTACATTAGCATAAAACAAGACAACAAGGTAAAACTGTCATGTTACCTCTGACCATTCTGATAGGTACCACTCAGGTAAACATCTGCGTCTGACAAAACAGCTTTTGATATTTTCCGGTTTATCTTTCTTTGGACAGTTGTATTCCCGTAACAAGGAATATCGACCCGAGTTGTCTTTCCTAACACACAAAACATCACGTGACTGGTATCCTTCTCCACAGGTAACATTACACTGAAGATAAATAGAAAGAAGAAAGTCAACTCCAAAGTCCTTAACTCTTGTCAAGCCGTACTTAATATCATAATAAACTGATATGGAGACCAGGCATGACATACCTATGATATTAATTTGTTATCGGCGTCTTTGCGTTACTATTTCGACGTCCCACTCTGGGACAAGTAAATCATATGGAGAAGTCAATTGATACTGGTGCCAGACACTTATATCTATTGAGTAGTGAAGGATGTATCTTTATTACCAGTAACTGCAAAACGGGTTTTGATTCTTTTGGTGCCATCCAAACGACTAGTTTTACTTAAAGTGCTAAAAGAGAAAAGAAATAGTAGACTTATTGTGACTAAGACGCGAATCCTGGATCTAATAAGATCTGACCAAGATGCTAAAGGCAGGGTAAATGTGACAATAGGCCTAGGTACCCTTTTCTACTTTTGCAGCGTTGACTTTCAAAACCATATGAAAATATATCCAACATAATTAAATTACGGTATTGGATAGACATTCTTCACATTGAATCAATTGAGAGTTTCTGTTTGATAAACGCTCTTTCTTGACGATATTTTTAAAGAACAACAAAGTAAATGAAATCTCAAACACATGTTACTGACACGGTATATCGATTGAAATATATTTGATATTGTATATACCAATTTATAATTGGATAATCGTGTGTATACTAGTTTGCTACTTTTTTAAATTTGAAGATTTTAAATATAAAATACATTGAACTATGAAACATAAATAAGCAGTATAACCTTTCCCCAGTCTCCAGAGAACCACATTCCTGAACATGATCTACGTGACATACATTCCCTCTCAGTATCTGGTTTATTTGATTGTAGACAACTTTTGGTTGGATCCGTGTTGACATCAGTGCCCAGACATTGGACCTTGCGTACTTGCTTACCCTTGCCACATTCGGTCGGGCACTGGAAAATTATGTAAGATTATGTTCATATGCATAGATATTTGTCGAAAATGCAATGGACTGTGTAAACTGAAGCTACCTTGACAGAATCAAATGCAGTCAGGCCTCATCAATCCGGACGCCAATAATCCGGATGCTTCACGTTTCGGATGAAATTTCCAGGGAACAAAATTTTCAAATTGCATTAGCCATAATGATAGGCATGCTTCAGTAATCAGGACGGTTCATTAATCCGGACAATTTGCTTTGGGACGAAGACGTCCGGATTAATGAGGCTCCACTGTGTATCCCAACTCTTTATGTAAGATATTCAGTAAAACCATGTATATTTCTACATATCACAGATACTGACCAAATAAATATGGCATATATTTTTTATGAAGCCATCAAACTTATAATTAGTAAAAAAGGAGGTAATCTCAAACATGACTTAAAAAAGCTAATAAGTAAAAAAAAAGGAGTTAATCTCAAACATGACTTTAAAAAAAGCTAATCGTTATCGTCGAAATGAATGATAAAGGCTTTTTTCTAAAAAAAAAATCATTAATATACAACCAAATATTTGAAGACAGGAATTCGATATAAGTGCGCGATATTGAAATCTTCGATCAAAGTGTTGCCGTCTGCCAAAAGCCTCGGGCATTTTTGGTCTTCCAGGTAAACAAACAACACGTAGCCTCATACGCACTCAACACGTCTTATGTGTTTGTCACATCCGCGATTTCCTCATGCCAAAATAAAAATAGATGTATTTAACGCAATGTATGCATCCTCAAACATCGTTCTGTTTTGAATCTATATCCGTTTTACGACCGTGAGACTAGTTTTTTGGGGGAAATTAAACGAATACCTCAAAAATATTAATCTATATTTTATCTTGAATTGCCCTTATAAAATAATTGCATGCTTATAACATTCGTAAATCATCAATGGATGTAACTCCAATTTTGTTTTTTGTAAGGCTATTTGCTTTAAGGAAAATATATGAGGCCACGACTTTTTTTGTATGTTAATCAACATAAAAAGCAGAGTATTGAGACTTAATACAAATAGACTAAGTCCTATACTTACAGTTTCTGGCCATTCTGTGTGGTACCACGATCTCATGCTGACATATACACTACTAGTCCTGCTGCACGCTCCAGTGTTACACGGGGTATCGGCTTGTGGTTTACTTATAGCGTCACAATATTCGTCACGGATTTGTCTCCCCTGGTCAGACGTACAGTACACCCGGCGTGTCTTCTTACCAGATCCACAGCTCACAGAACACTGAAAGACATAATTATAATTTCTTGTTTAACCTCATTCTATTTTTGTTTTATCTATGACTTTAAAAATGTGATTTTTTTACACTCTTAACGATTCCATTATTACTACAAGAAAATATTTTACATTAACATGACAATGTCTAAAAGAAAGCCGGATTGTCAGATTATTATCGTACATATTGCCACATCGCATTTATATCAGGAGTTCAAGGATAGGACGCCCAATGGAGACAAAATTTTTTCTTCTGCCCACCAAAAATGATAAAAATACTCGAGTTCTGAGGTACCCATAGGTAAAATCCATCATCAATGATAATCATACTATCACCAATCTATTTTTGTGCTATGATACCGTTTAAAAACATTCATGTGATTTTGTCGTGTTATATATTAAATTTACAATATACAAAACAAAACATCTTTCACATGTGAAAAATTCTTGCCCTATTAATGTATAGGTGTTCGTATGTTGGTTATATTATTGTTTAACGTCCCACTCAAGAATTTTTCACTTATATGAAGACGCCACCGTGTGCCGTGTATGAAGTGGTGGTGGAAGGTAATATATCTGTAGGAATTTTTTATTCCTCTTTGATATAGATACTAGGTGATACTAGTTGGTTTGTTGTACTGTTGTTTAACGTCCCAGTCAAGAATATTTCACTTATATGCAGACGTCACAGTGTGCTGGTGAATGGCGACAAATTTTGCCTGTACTCGGCACTTATGGCCGTAGAGCAGGGAGGGTTCTTCAACGTGCCAACACCTACTGTGACCCGAGAAACCGGTTTTAATATATAGTAAGAGAAATGAAAAAATAAATTCGAGTTAGCAGGGCTTTTGCAAAACTTAATACTGGACCTTAATGAATGAGCCAATGGAACTACAAATAATGTAAATTAATATTTAAGAGGTAACAAATGATACTCGCATATCCCTTATGGGATAGGACCTGGAGTCAGGAAGGACTCGGCGTCCCCTGTAAGCATTTCACACCACATGTCCCAAATATTTCATGGAAACCCTATGGGTTCACTTAAATGTCGATGAGCCATGCAAACATTTTTAATGATATTACTAACTTCTCCCCACCGTTCCGTCTTCCACCTGTTACAGTCATTTATAAGACATGTTTGTGTTGTGGCTGGTCTGGGAAGTCCATAACAGTTGCTATCTTCTGTGGATACCATCACAGAGGGCGCTACTTCGTGTACACATGTCAGAACCCGTGTCTGACGACCTCTACCGCATGTCACACTACATCTGGACCAATCAGACGTGTGCCATCGACTGCGAATGGAAAATGTTGCAATTAATTAGGAATACATTTATAACAGAGCAAAAAAATAACCCAGCTGTAGCAGTAATAAGTACTAAGAAAACAAATAGAAATCATATTATTTAGGTCGTTAGGAAAAATAGAACATAGATTAGTAATAGCAAGTATAATCTTACTTATACAAGTAATATGATTATAATTGAAATGAAAATGATGAAGATAGTAATAAAGATATTCTGCTTGAGTCCTTTCCACTTATAAGTATAAAATAAAATGCAAAATACTACCAGTGAGGTCATAAAGTGATATACTTGTATAAGCAGAAAAACAATCCGACAAGATTTAACAAATGTTGACATTTTCTGATATTTCGCAAATTTCTTTCAAAGGTCTTTTTCGATGGTCTTCTCAGATATTTCAAATATGTTAAGAGGTATAATAAAGATTCATCAAATCATTGTAATGAATTCCATATATACTTTTTTTAGGTTTTAATCTTCATATACATGTGATAATCTCTCCGAAAATCACAAAACCGCACAACCAATGTTCGTTTGTGCTCTCAAATTGTTCATATTTTAAAAAGACACAACGAAGTCCTATCTGTGCTGTTCATATCTAAAAGTAAATCAGAAATGTCGAAATATTTTTCTACCGTTATATTTATTTTTGTGAATATTAGTAGTGAAATCTAATCAAATTCTTACTAGCATATGAAGGGGCCGCCGTGACCCTAGTGATTAGAGTGTTCGACATCGAACCGAGAGGACCCGGGTTCGAACCAAATCTACGGATCGGTTGGTCGTCCCTGTCTACCGAATGAGACAGTATAAAACGAGGACCCGTGCCACAATAGGTGTTAGCATGTTCTCTACTGCCATAAGTGCCGAGTATAGGCAATTTGTTGTCCTTCATCGGCACACGTTGACGCCTCCATATAAGTGAAATATTCTTGAGTCGGCGTTAAACAACAATACAACCCATCTACTAGTGAATCAAAGAGGAATAAATCTTCCTACAGATATATTACCTTCACCACCAAGTCATACTATAACAAATATTGTAGACTAGAATATTCAATATACACCATAGAATACATGTAATCCAGCCAATGTCCCTTAAACGTATTGTATTCCAAGAGGTCCAAGGTCGTGCTAAATACTAGAAATATGTTTTGAAATATTATATGTGGGCTACATGCCATGAACTATGCTAATGTGCCCCCTAAATTACCAACCTGTCGTAATAGTACACCCTGAAATTCAGCAATAAGAGAAAAATTGTAGAACTCGTGTGGCATGAATTACTGGCTTTAAATCAACTGATACAATGGGCAAGATAGCATCTAGTTCGATACATGAAAAGTGCCCACCAACATTTTGGTATGAAAACAATTGGTAAAGAGCAAGTATAATGGTTTACCTTTTTGTAAAGCAACACAGATTTTACAAAACAAAATTTCAATTTGCCAAGCTTCTCGTCAAAATAACATTGATCAGGAAGAAACATTACAGCAAAGTTGTCAAAAAATATTTTAGGCTAAAACATGAACCGAAAAGGGGTGTCAGGTACTTACTTTGTACAAGATTCAGTATTACATGGAATAGGCAGTAAGCTCTTTTCATCCCTGACGATTCGGGAACATTTCGCTTCCTCTACTTTTATATTACCGTAAAAACATTCAGCAATCGGTGTTTTCTCTCCTGTTTGAATAGAACAAAAACTGTGAAAATACTATTACTTGATCAGCGATTTTGAGAATCTTTCAAACTGTTTGGCATATATTTTCTAAAAATAAGGTGAAGTTTTGAAATGTACATATTATTATTTTTTTTTTCGATTATATATTTTCTGGTTGCGAGTTCGAAATTAACGTCTGATAAATTAAATTAATGTTACAAAATTACCTCCTCCACATGCTTTGCTGCATGGTGTATACCCAGTTATCTCCCATCTATAAGTTCCGGGTACAATATTACTGATGTCGGTTTCATTTCCGGTTTCACCATATCGTTTTCCATTAGGAAGTAGTTTATCTGACTGAATCTTGTTGATTCCACTGTATACTGTCGGGTTGTCTCTCAGTCGAGCCTTTTGCTGTTGCCGATTTTTATTACGCCGGTTTTTCTCCACTATCTTGTCTAAGAATGTAAAGCTCTGAGTGTAGCCCGGCATGTTTCCATCCGATTGTCTTCTTGAAGAACTATTATTCAAATCAGTACCATTGTCACTTTCTTGTGAGTAGCTAACAGAATCATTTGTGTTATCATATAAAGATTCATTCGTTGTTGCTGAAATAACATCTTTCCGATCTTTGGATTTATGATGCAAATTGAAATGGTCCTCAACAATGATGGCTTCATATGTGGAAGTCGGACTAATGTCGATGTCTTGCAAATTTTCGTTTGTAACATGGGTATTTGGAAGACTATAGTGATATACTATTCCCGGATTCTGAGAGAAGGACAACACCTGGCAAAAGAAATACACATTGTATAGTTATTCAACAGGAGTTATTTCCCTTCCACTTATGTGTTCTGATAAATTATTTATTGGTATTGATTTAACATTTATTCTTTTTCAAAGTTGTTCGTATTTCCCTTTCTTTTTCTTTCTGCATGTCTATCTATCAATCTCTGCTAATTTATTTTGATACACGTAGAAATGTATATGTTTCTTTATTCGTGTTTGGTTTCCGTGGAACATTTGGGACGGGCTTAACATGGTAACATGGGGCGCTGACTCCGATCGACATGTACTTAAATCCCGTTAGAAATTCGTGATTGCTTTTAGGTGGCTGAGTAGCGCAGTGGTTAGCACACTCGCTTCTCACCAATGCAACCCATGTTCGATCCTCGGATTTGCCCGGGAGTATGTCAGATGGTGTAGCGGTCGCAAACTCGGACATGTGGATTTTCTCCGGATACTCAAGTTTTCTCCCAAAGTAAGGATTCCTGCGCGCCAACATCAGATCCTTCGAGAGACATTAATATAAGGTGCCAAATCTTACTTGATAATCGTTGTGATATAAATAAATTTTAAACTTTTTGAAGGTGTTTTCAATTACTATTCAAAACTTGTCATTTTTCTTTGGACTTTGCGTTTTGAATTCCCCTTAGAACGTCTTCAATGTTATGGCATTACTGACATTTATGTGAATCTTACTAATATCCCCACTTGAATCTGATTATTTCAACTTAAAACAATCCCGAGGTGCTAGTTTTCTATGTATATTACGCCGAAAAGAATGCTCGCTTGTTGTTCGATAGAGACAGAATGATAATTCTATATCAACATTTTGACGGTCGAGTCATCCCAAGGTGCCCAAATTCAAAATAAAAGGAAACAATTAACTGGATGAAAACAATCACCATAAGATCTAATTCCTGAGTTGTTGGTCCTCTTGCCAATATACACTCTCCCGGACAGCGTCTTGTACGTCGTCTGTGGTACCGGAAGTTCGTTCCTAATCCTTCGTATTTCCCGTCACGAGACAATCTACGATTTCCATTGATGATATATGCACCATTCTTCGGTCGAATAGCTGAAAAAGTCAGAAAGACGATACAACAATTGACACTTATCTCATATCAACATATCCACAGACTTATTAGCTAATATGCTACAATTCATACATTACATCTTTAAAAAATTCTTTCTGGTACATATAAATTAAAGAAGTAATTTTGTCGAAACCCGAATTTAAAAAAAAAAAACAACACACACACACAGAACAAAAAACAAAACAATAATTTCAAACAAACAAAAAACCCCGTAATTCCTTCCGTATTGCCCGCGGGCTTTATGTTTTTAAACATAGAACAATGCCTCCTGCAGGCTATATGATGCAGCGGGCTATCTGAAGAAATGTTTTCAAATAATCGGAATATAACAGTAATGGTTTGTTCTTCTTGTATTTAAAGTCTCACTTGAGTATGATTGTAGCAATACAACAATTCCTACCTTTGCAAGGTAATAAAGAAAATGCCGCCATGGCAAATAAAAGCTGTAAGTATAAAAAAAGAGTAGAAAATTCAATGCTACGAAATTCTTTGTGAAGCTGTGTAGACACAGCAAATAATTATTACCAAGAAAATTCCTACTCCGCCGAAGTTGGGTTATATTGATATTTCGAGCATTCTTAGGTATTGTCCCAATGTGATGATAGCCACCGTAACCAAGGGACTGCCTGTCAAACACATCGGAAATCAGTGTGCAAGAAGAGTTGTTGCCCTTACAAACTCCACACATGTCAAACTTAGCATTGGACCCAGCAATATCATCACATCCTATTTTCTGTAAAAGAAAGAAACCATCAAAATACATCAGTTTAACCTTCCCTATACTCATCAAGAATGACATAGGGGTTC
Source organism: Pinna nobilis (assembly GCA_016161895.1). Classification (NCBI taxonomy): domain Eukaryota; kingdom Metazoa; phylum Mollusca; class Bivalvia; order Pterioida; family Pinnidae; genus Pinna; species Pinna nobilis. Next base: position 19,620 of record JACSZP010020339.1, read on the forward strand.
GTTTTCGATAAAGTAACAAAATTTGTGTCAAAAGGCAAATTCAAGTTTTAGTTTCAACGTTCTATTAAACTTTTTTCATTACATAATGTTATTCTTCATTTCATTTCAGAATCTTTCTGATGTTGATTGAAAAAGCTGCACGTGTTTTCATAATAAGAGCTGGTAGAAATTCCCAAATTAAAAAAGATTGTAAATCAGAGAATTTTATCTATGGCTAAGCAATAATATTTCAACTGCCTGCATTACTCTAATTATATTCTTGATTACTTTAGTTTAATTCACAAATAGATAAACAATTGTACCTAGAACGATCTCAGTGTATTGCCTTAAAGAAAATGACTTGTGGTGATCCTTTTTGGAACCTAAAGTCTCTCACGGAGTGGAAATCCGCTCTAAGTACTATTTTCTTGTAGTATTTTCACAGTTACATAGCTTTTCATTCTTATAACAAAATAGTCACAGAAAATTAGACATAATGTTTTAAGTAAATACTTCACATACCGTGCAGACGCCTTCAATACAAACTGATGTTCCGTCTTTACTGCAGAGTGTACCATTTGTGATAGAATCTGGAAAAGTGTTGTAAAATCCATAGCCTAGTGCTTTGCATGTCACCTCGCATCCTTCATGGTCTGTAGGGAATATAATTTAAATATATATTCTATTTTTGAAATTAAATTTCTTGGTAATTCAAGTGTCCTACCTAGATTACATCAATAATTTGTGTACGTTGAGTGTGTGTGTGTGACAAAAGCGAGTTCCAAATCCCGATACATCTAGAATGGAACCGGAATATATTGAACCCAATGGGGAATGGATTAAAATAGTTATAAAGAAATTTAGCCAGGAATGACAATTATTTAAAATTAAACAGGATTTCTTCGAGTGAACAAAATTATTGAAACTACTGAGGAAAGAAACGTCAGGCCTGAAGTCTTTATGTTCAATTTTACGGGGCTACGGTATGGCCTTGTATCAAAGGCAATGAAGAACAAAGGCGTTGAAATTCAGACGAGTAAACGTTTATAAGAGGAAGGAAATAATAAGATAGCAGTAGAAGGTCTAATAATTACCTTAAAGTTTTAACGAAAGGAAACAAGTCAACTAGCTACAGCGAATGTAGCGATATGGGTTCAATAACGGGAACTTTTCTCAAAACTGCCATATTATACTAACTTCAGATAATAGATGCCTATTTGATAATTTGTAAAGAATCATTTGTCAAGAAGACATCATACAGATTCGACGAAAAAGGACAAACACGGACTCCTAAAAATTATAAGTGGGACCAGATGTTATGGAAAGGCAAACATAAACGGAAAGACAGAAACTGTACTTGAATACACCAAGAAAAAAAGAAGACACACACACACACAGCCACACACACACACAAATAAATACATAAATAATGAAACAACAACATAGATACCTTAACATACCATCGACTCTAAAAGCAAAAATGAATTATTTTGGTTCCTTTACGATACATACACTGCATCTCCTACTGGTAATTGGGAACCAGCTCGTGGACATAGACAAATTCAGATTGTTGATTTCTGTTTAATACCATTCAAGAATTTAAGAAATGCAATAAAAAGATGTATCAAAATGTAGACGATATTTGGTTTCAACTCAATGAGCAAAATTTGTAAACCTCGACAATTTTAATCCAACATATTACATACATTTAGAATCACTTCCCCAGGATGCTTTAAACTTCGTAATGGAATACGAATAAACATAATTTAATATTAAATACTTCGCTTTGCTGTTCTTTAATCACACGCAGGGCATCTGTCGTTATATTTAGAAAACCAATTACTCATATAAACCGATACTTGATACATATTTTATCAGTTTCTATAGAACTGAAGCTGTTGGTATAAAACTCACATACGAATCTGGGATCCCTAAGGTAAATATAGCTCTCACCTCTCCGCAGTAATAGCCACATCACAGTATTAATATGATTATGCATTTTTAGCGTTTAGTGTATCTAAAAATATGGTATGGTATGGTATTGTTGTTTTACGTCCCACTCAATATTATTTCACTCATATGGAGACGTCACCGTGTGCCAGTGAAAGGCTACAAAATTTGCCTATGCTGGTCGTAGAGCAGGGAGGGTTCTTTAACGTGCCAACACCTACTGTGACACGGGGCCTCGGTTTTGACTGTCTCATCCGAAGGACAGGGACGACCAACCGCGGAGTGGCGCTGACGCGACTCGAACCCGGATCGTCCGATTCGCAGTCGAACACGCTAACCACTCGACCACGGAGGCCCCTGTCTGAAAAGAAGATAAAATACTGATTATTATTTACGATGTGTAAGCTATGTCTTTACCTGATTAATTGGTTCAATCCAAGTTTTTTTTTCTATTGGCTTCCGACAAAACCATATCATACAAATGAATTACGGCAAGCAAACTACGTGTTCAATAATGATTTCTAACTGCGACCAATCTCGCCTAATTTTGTTATTTTATGTTAATTGTCAACACGCTTCTTTTTTATATCTTGGACAAGACATCGGGTTCTTCCTGACTGTTAGGGAGTATTAACCTCTGGAGTCCTCTGAGTGGGTGTGTGTTTGATTGTGTATATGTGTATATATGCGTAGGCGTAGTTGTACATGTGTGTGCTTGTGTCTGTGTTTTTATTTGTGTAAAGTTGTGTGTGAGAGTGCGTGTTTGCGGATGTGTGTGTGCATTTAAAGTTATTTGTTTGTTTATTTCATGCAAAGATCGTTTGTATCCCAAATTTTGTTATAATGCACTTGCAGACTGTAAAGGTCCTTCTACTTCTAGGTGTAACATTCAGATTTAAGCAAGACCCATAACTGCGAGCCATGCATGTATCGAAATGAAAATAGGCACTGCTCTTGGTCAAGAAAAGATTCGTGCTAATGGTTCTTAAAGACTTTTACTCCTACCGCTTCGGGACTACCAGGTTTGAGACTGAGAATATAACCTTAGAGAGTTCGTGTGTACGTACTTGTCGTTTACCTAATCCTGTACTTTTCTCGATTACGACAACCATCGACAGAGACATATTCCCGGATTCAACGACGTCCGATGACACGACGGGTGCTACGCGCGGAGCAGGAATTGCTTACCTTTCCGTAACACCTCAATTCACTCTTCTTTTCGTGTGGTTAGTGTTACGTTATCATTTGCGTTTATACGTATTGTTGTGTGGATGGCTGTTTTGGAGTTGTCTATTTTTGTTTTGGTCATTGCCTACTTGTCGATTGTTTAATTTTAAATATCCCTTTGTATCTTCAAATTTGACCTTTTTATACATAATTTATCAAGATTTTTTGTCAACCCAATGATTGAATCTGTAAAGTATTTATATCATTACCTATAATTGTATTACTCCAGTGTTTGTATCAACACTTGAGTTTGTAGCCGAATCGAATGCCTTATCATGTTTATCTACATTATTTTTAGAATGCATAAATGTATATCCCTAACTGATAACCGATATATCGACAGTATGCATAAGTACAAACGTATAAATACGAATCTTACGAATAAAGACACACAAATAAGCCAATAGAAGCTTCAAATAAAAGCATGAACATTGATAAATGTAGCGCATGTTGATTAACTGATGTAGAATAAGAAAATCTATGTTATTTGAGTTATATTTTGTCATAAATTGTCTCAGTGGCACATATAATTACAGATTGTGGGGTAGCCAGGATATAATTAATCCAGCGGGAAGACTACTACCTTACTGTATATTCCTTTTTTTTATTTCAAGGCCTGCATGAAGAATTTGAATACAAATAAATTAGAAATTGCAGGTTTACAAATGTTACATAATCTTTTTCCTTTTGTGTCTACACAGCAACATACTTAAACCTGCGTTTTCCATCATTTTTATGTACTCCCGGAGACGTGCATTTATGCTGACAAACGATCTCATTATTTCATGGAATAAATTAGCAAACTCGTAAAGATCGGTCTCACACAGATTGACACCCCCATCTGCCGGTAATTTAGTCTCGTAACGTTTTCAACTGTGGCCCTTGCCCACATTTATCTAGATACCGTATATGTGAGAAATTGTGTACTACCTTCCCTTATCAACTTTGTAAAAATCACAAAAAGTAAGGTTTTGTATTATATGCGACTTCTAAGAGTACGCCAATAAATAAAGTTGAAAGTTAAAAATACAAAGGCGGCTATCAAAAGGGTAGTAAGCACCCCCTGTAGGTTGATCACACCAGCTGCGAGTCCAACGTCAAATTAAAATGAAATCATTTCTATTGATTTCGATCCGATATATCCTTGTTAACTCGAAATAAACAACACCACAGTCTTCCACGTATCCCTACGTTAATGTTTTATTGGACATAGATGCTGACGGTAAACTGACACCTCAACTTTATAACAAACAGAATGATTTCATCTTCTCCATCATCACCTTTCCATATTTAAGAAGCAATGTTCTATCATCACTTGCATATGCTGTTTATGTCTCTCAACTGATTTGATACGCAAGAGCTTGTTCTGCGTATGATCAGTTATTTAAGCAGGTTTAGATTAACCTTTCGCAGATTCTATGGCCAAATCAACCTGTAATTCGGTCGAATACTGTCTGGCGTATTTCATAATTATTGCCAGACCGTTCTTCACCCACTGATTACGATTACAGATAAGCCCGAATACCCGATTAAGATATACGGCTCATGGCGAGTGTGATCCGTCGACAGGGTATACTTACTCCTCCTAGGTACCTCTTCCCACCTCTGCTTTCACCAGGGGTCTGTATTTACTCAACTCTTTCTCTGAATTCCTTATGCCATTGACCTACTCTTTACCTTTTCATTTCAATGAACTGAGAAATAAATCAGCATGGCTAGTCAAAGTAAATAATCAAGTAAACACATAAAAGGGGTGATGTAGCAGATACCAAGGGGCATTCAAAATTCAAAAAGTCAATGACAGACAAAACTGTGGCCAAAACAAAAAAGAGACAAAACTACACATATAAATACACTTATAACTAGAAATAGAGTAACACGAACCCCACAAAAACCGGGGGTAAGTTCAGGCCCTCCTGAAGGGTAAGCAACTCCTGCTCCAATCGTGGCATCCGTCGTGTTACACATTGTCGATTACAAGAAAAAGTCATAATCGGTGATGGTCATAAACAAGAAATGGGGAATCGGGACTAAAAAGCATAAAGCAGTTTATGTGATTAATGCAACAGGCAAAATTAAGTTCTCCTACTTACTTAGGACATACGGTAGCCATCTGTATATTCTTCCGCGGAATTCCTTGTCATTGTGGGCGGAGCACTGCCTTTGTCGTAAGTTTTGCTGGTCTAGCTGGCATTCCTAGGAGAATGAATACTTGGTGTTTTATTTGAAGATACATTGACATTAAACGCTTCTTGGTTAATTGAAACGTTACAGAATAGGATAATTATAGTGATCCTCACTTCTTTAAAGAGATACTAAATCTCAGATTGAATCATATAGCAACAGAGACATTGTAAATGTCTTTATTTGGTTAGGATTTATGGCCGACAGATTTACGACTGTTGTTAAAAAGGAAGAAGCACAAAACAATTAATACCAACGATATATAGAATACCACTGGGCTTTAATGTTTATGACACACACAATGCTTCTTAGTGTAGCTCAGCCACCACCCTTTCGTCGTGTTTCGAATTTAATATTTAAACTAATTGACATTCAGGGAACACTTTCTTTTTGATAATCGCTATATTAGGAAACGATATGACATTGAATCTTTCTTGTACAGTAGCGATTTCAATTTTAGGACAGTCTCTTCAATCCGGACTCTTCAAATTCTGAACGAAAGTTTATTGGAATAGAAATTTCAAATTGTTATGTCATTAAAACTGGCCCTCAACAACATTTAGTGGTCTCTGTATTAATTAAGAACTCTTATCTGGGAGTTTTAACAACAACAAATTAGTAACAACAATTTCAAAACGTTATTCAAGAGTCGCTTGTTGGTTGGTGGCATTACTGTTTATTTTCTTGTTCAAGATGTTTGAACTTATCATGAGACTTCACCAAAAGCTGTGAAGTTGTTGTTGTTGTTGTATTGTTGTTTAATTTCCCACTCAAGAACATTTCACTCATATGGAGACGTGACTGTGTTTCGGCGAAGGGCGACAAAATTTGCCTATGCTCGGCACTTATGACCGTAGAGCAGGGAGGGTCCTTTAACGTGCCAACACTTACTGTGACACGGGACCTCGGTTTTTACTGTCTCATCCGAAAGACATGGACGGCCAACCGCAGTGTGGCGCTCCGCGGATTCGAACCCCGCACCCTTCGATTCTACGTCGAACACGCTAACCACTCGGCAACGGCTGCCCCACCTGTGAAGTGCGACAAATATATGCTATACTCGTTACTTATGGTCATTGTGCAGCGAAGGTTCTTTAACGTGCCGACACCTACTGAGACACGATATCTCAGTTTTTATTCTCTCATTAGAAGGACTAGGAAAGCCAACCACAGCGCAATACGGATTCGAACCCATGACATTACGGTCAGAAGACAAACATGCTAATCACTGAGTCACGGCAACCACTTTCAGGTTCATTACAACCTATCTCAATACATTATGAATTTGGTAGATAAAGCTAGCATAGCAAACGTCTGTATTATAGTGCACTGGATTCGATTTAATAGTGAGAATACTCTAAGGGTGGCGGAGTTTTAAAAACAATCTCAGGCAAAATGACTTATCAGTAGATAAAATCAATCACACAGAGATTAATATATAAAGCTGACACACCAGAAACTAATCACTATAAGCATCATCATTTATAATAGATTACATTGCCGATGTTTTCTATTTATTTCGGTGGGAACTTTATCGTACAACATAGCGTTGCATGGACAAAAACTTCCTCAAATAAGGTTTTGTTTGTGAAAATCTACTTACTTCTCGATTGCAGACTTTAAATTGTTTTTTGTTTGCCCTGCAGTTTTCTGGCTTTATCCTGAAAATAAATTGAAATTACAGTTTATTCAATTTTTGTGCTACGATAACGGGATATTATTTGTTGTAAAAACAATTACAGTTTTTAGATTAAGTTAACTTAAACACACGATACACATTCCGCCGACTTACATATACATTGTATTCGTAATTCAAAGAGGGCTTTCAGACATCTTAATAGAAATCTACTCTTTACAAGATTTTAGGTATATCATAAATTATCCCTGTAAATATTCTTGTATAGTAATTTCATCGAATAATTCTGAAGGTAAAATGGATATTGACAATATTTCAATTTACATTTTACTGTCACGGATAATTTGTCATTAACCATATAACCAAAAACGATTCCTTATTCTACTACATTTTAAAATTCAGCAATGACAATTTTGAGAGAAATAAAAATGTATATGACAGACAGTCACCTGAAGCTATAAAAGCCATATTCCCATATGCCAAACTTAATGATAATGTTGCTGTTATATCGAATTTTCCCATTGAAGTTTTAATATTAAACGTGTTTTGGTATACATAAAGCACTATCATTACCGTGTTTTTCATGAATTTGATAACACAAACATGCAAGTAGAACATATAGTTACTAAAATGATTGCAAAAAGATAA
>JACSZP010020347.1:0-11914 GCA_016161895.1 Pinna nobilis
ACCTCATGATCACGATAATTGTGTGGTAGGCGAATGTAGCGTTTACCTTTACTAGAATTTTTAGAAAAATAATGCATTACCTTTGTTTTGTTTGTTGTTGTTGCTGTTGCTTTTTTGCGTTGTGGAACTGGTGTTTCTAATATGACTGCTATGAAGTACATTGTAGTACTAGTTAGTTTTGCAATCAATATGTTTTGTCGAAAACGCAATTACTTTACTCTATCATTGAAAGGTTTTCAGCTGCAAATAACATTGATATAAGCAGCAAGCATCACAGTAAAATAACAATTTTACTCACGCAGGGAGCATTCCGTATTCTAGTATCCGGTAATTGCTGAATTTATCAAGAACAATTATACACCGAGTTATAATAATTGTTCTATATTACAAATTATTCGTTTCTTTAAAAAGTAAAGAAAAAGAAAAGAAAAAAAAAGAAAAAAGGGAAGAAAAACCATATTGATTGCATATTTTACAAAACTGCTTCCAGTTTTGAAGTTCCTCAATCTCTAAGTGGGTGTGAGTAACGATTCATGCTTTACTTTTTTTTCAGAGCCTCAGAAAATGAATACTGAAAACAATTACCCGGTATCTCAAAATTCACGTTTTGCATGTTATTTGGTCATCAGAATAAACTCTGCTAATTTGTTTATCACTTTGTTTTATTCCAACATCCCAGAAAGCAATGATAATATTTTTGCATTTGTTTCGTACAAATATTAATTTGGTCAAGATGAGAATTGTCCGGTAATTAATCAGTTTAACTCATTTAACCCCATAAAACCCTATTTGTCACAATGGACTGGTCTACAACCCTAGATAAGAGCATGTCATTTGGATACTTAGGGTTAAATGGGTTAACAATTATATAATTCTCAGACAGGCCTGAGACACGGATATTCCTGCAATAGATTAATGCAATAACCGTGTTATCTGGAATATCCGTTAACGATCCGTAATTAGCTACGTCACCGGTTTGTTGCACACTTGTACAAACTGTCTAAGTGACTCCCTGCATAAAGCGTCTCGCTGTCTTATGTGAACATTCTCAAGTCGGCCGCCTCAACGTTTTACCGTATAATTGGTCTGTATTAAGTTGCTCCCTGTTTAATGTGATCATCATTTATTAGTCCCTTGGAAATTCACATAAGATATGCTCAACTGTAGTTCCGAAGATTATGTTAAATACAACGCCAACTCTTTCTATTCTTTTAATACTTTTGGATGAGGCTTCAAGTAAAACTGTTTTATAACAGGAAAAGGTAATGCCCTACAGTGCACATATACGTCAAGACAGAATATTCAGCGATACGTTAATTTTCGCGAGTAAAAATGTTCTCGCGTTATTACGCGAAATTAAAAATCTCGCGATTAAAACTGGATTCTCCGTATGGAATTATGAGATTGATAAATGTCCTTCCACTGCAAAGATTTTCAGCAACGAGAGAGAGAGAGAGAGAGAGAGAGAGAGAGAGAGAGAGAGAGAGCGTTATTGGTAAAATCGCTTTGATGCAACAACAGATAAAATCCTAGGATCTCTACCAATACTAAGTTGAATTTCTAGTTACAGAAATTGGAGGTACTTGTCGTCGAGTATGTAAAGAAAATGAGACAATATGATCTTAGTGTGACAGTATAAAAAGAGCTTATTAAAGTCTGAATCAAAAGTGGATTCTTGAAATAAGTTCTGAAGAACTTTTAAAGTATATGATGTCAATGTCTCTCTCCGCATGTACGAGAATAAAACATTTGGCATTTCAACACTACGCAGCCATTGTCTAGTCTAGATTAAAGGAATTATCAAAATTTTGTTGTTTAAAGGAGAATAGCGACTGCAGATACATATATCGTTCGAGGAAGGGATAAGTCATATTTCGTTATAAATCACTCATTCTAACAAACAAAATTTTAAAAAAGACATCATAGAAATACTTGAATTTTCGATTTACAACATATTTGTTGTATTCGGTGGGCAGGTATTCCGACAAACTGCCGGCATTCTTGTGTGTTCTAACTGTGCTCCCATTCTTACTGTCTTGTTTCTACATTTGTATGACGTTAGCTTCATACAGTGGTAAGAGCTTAGCCCGTTCTTTTAATTTCATATTCCACTATATATGACGTACTTTCTTTAGATACTGTAAATTCACTTTTATTCGCGAGAATTTTATTTTTGCGTAATTACGCGAGAGCACTTTCTCGCCAAAATAAAGTTCTCGCTAAATATACTGACCTGATATTAACATGCATCAAACAACATAAACTTTTAACTTAAATGCACGCTCGTGAAAATACAGTATCGTGAATAATTGCATGGCCATCAATTCGCTAAAATAAAATTCAGCGAAAAAAATTCTGGATTTACAGTAATACATAATGAATAAACAATGTGCCAAAATAAACCCTGTCCCCTCCCTAAGTTTTCTGGATGTACAGCGACAGGTTTGCACAATTTTTTAACAATATCTTTTACAATAGCAAACAACCAGCACAACTGAAAACATTATAACACTACAAACCTGAAAACATGTAGTACACATATATTTACTATGGTAAATCCAGTGTTAGTGAAAATTTTATTTTTGGCTTAAATTTGCGAGATCACTTGCTCGTAAAATAAATTTATCGCTTTATATTTTAATTTGATACTACAATACATCATACAATATATGTCACTTTAAAAATGGTGACCATGTATGCACACCCTCAAAAATACTGACTAAAACATTAATGAAAAATTGTTGACCTGCGAAAAATTAAGTTCCAAGAAAAAAATTTTGGACCACAGTATGTGCATGTGACTTGTAAGTATTCTGGTGTGATATTAGATGAAATCGGCATACCCTTGGTATGGAAAACATTCCTGTACCACCTGACACCCAATAAAGTTTGTGTGGGACTATTTTTTCTATTAACCATGGAATGACGCTTTCCCGCACTAACGTCATTTCAGCGAGAGGATTACGTAACGTTACATTCCATCACCATTGGAGATACTAGTACCGCATAAACGTTTTTGGTTATCACGTGGCACATGAATACTTTCCATGACTGCTAAATACATCTCTCCAGGCATTCAGCAAAATACCACTAGGATATGAATTATTCAAACTTTTGTAAATTTTATGAAATAGGGACCCTGTGAACTTACAAGAATCAGTAAAACAAATTAATGTACATGTATAACAGTAAAATAAAGTACTAAATCATGCTGAGCACTAAATAATTAATAGTACTTTGAAAGCAAAATTTGCTTTCTTTTCTTTTTCATCAGATAGATTTTCTTATTGTACCAATTGACAATCCACACTATTCTGAACTTTGTAAATACATGTATACTACAACTTAATTTCATGACAAGATTGATGTATTATCCAAAGTTTAACACTGATACCTGACCGCATGGCAACAAACTTTAAATGTAGGATTAATCCAAGAGGCATAATTTTGTCAACAAATATCTGACCCCCACCACTGTGTATACTCATAATAGACAAATACATCAATTTTGAATTCATAATATCCCTATTTGGCCGAGATGATGAAACGAACCTGAATTATGACTGAGTAATAAAATATTGGTAACACTAAATGCCTATAAGTCATTTTATGATCAAATGAACCTGAATTATGACTGAATGATAAAATATTGGTCACACTAAATGCCTATAAGTCATTTTAGGATCAAATGAACCTGAATTATGACTGAATGATAAAATATTGGTAACACTAAATGCCTATAAGTCATTTTAGGATCAAATGAACCTGAATTATGACAGGAAAATGGAACACTGATAATACTACCAGTACATGTACAGTCCAGTCTCATAAATCTGGGCCAATAGTCCAAATGCTCCACCTTCTGGACAAAATTTCTTATATGTACTGGGCCTGGCACCATTAAACTTGAAAATTTACTTAGGTATGAGAATTTACTTAACTCCAACTAATGCTGAATTCTGATTGGTTTACAAGCTGAAAATGCTGAGATGTTCAGACTTAAGTAAATACTGGTACCTAATTTTTATCTTGCCAGGCCTAGGCCATTATAGAGGTGTTCTTTCAGTAATCTGAACACTTTATTTTATCCAGACAATTTGCCTGAGAAAGGTGTCCATTTTAATGAGATTCCACTGTATATGGCCAAAGTCATTTCAAGGCTGTGACATGAAAAGTAATTTCACAAAGTAACTTAATGATGACATATGATATGATATAACAAATGATCACCTGTTGCTCTATTTTCATTTACACTAATGTACAGTATTTCTGCATCTGATCCACTGAGAAAAAAGATAACAAAAAGATCACAAATTTGATCTTTCACAACTCTCATGTTCCCATCACAGAATTTAAAGATAAAAAATTACAACAACAAAAATAATGATAATAACGATATTAATGATGATATGTGGTCTGTAGCCAATGGAAATGTTCATATATATCACGTGATACCCTATAGTGTTTGGGCAGGACTGTTGTGTCCAAAAGTGACGGAATGACGCAAGAAAATGACCTCCCATGCTGTCATTTCAGCATAGGAGATAACATGGTGTTACATTCCTACACCATTGAAGATACTTGTCCTGCACAAATGTTACAAGAGTATTACGTGGCACTTGAAATAGTTCCAATTACATTAACTCACAAATGCTTGGTAAATCTAGATGGGGTTTCAATGGATTTCTTATAAAATCATGGCTTCATTCAACAAATGTAAAACTTTCTTTTTAATCTGATTTGTTCTTTTCCTACATTCATGCTGTTTTTGGGGCTATTTACCACTAAATCTGCCATAAATAAATCATTACATAAGATCGGCAAAATCCTGAACACTTGATTGTTACTACATGTATTGTAATATTACTACATTAATATGGTCATAAATTTTCCCTTGAAATAACAATACAATAAATAGCAAGACAAAAGTTCTGCCTGAAATAAAAAGGGGGTATAGGAGACATACAGGAGGTAGTATTCTGTACTAAATAAACTCAGATAAAAAAAGATAATGATTGTGGAAAGTCATTCTCTTATAGACAATAATAAACAAAAACTCAATTACTTCATCAAAGAAACAAAGAAAACTTCCTTTTTAACTTGCTTCACAGACAACATTTAAAGTTCAGCATAATCAGTCAATAAATACCACCGGTTTATTTGTTGCTATCTGAATGGCTGTCATAAACGTTTATTTCCTGTTATCTGTTTATTTTTTTTTAAATTTGATTGGCCATCACACTAGTTTACTTTTTTTGAAATTTGATTGGCCATCACACTGGTATATTTTTTGTAATTTGATTGGCCATCACACTGGTTTATTTCTTGTTATTTGATTGGCAATCAAACTGGTATATTTTCTTTAAATTTGATTGGCCATCACAAGGGTTTATTTTTGTAATTTGATTGGCCATCACACTGGTTTATTTCTTGTAATTTGATTGGCCTTCACACTGGTATATTTTTTGTAATTTGATTGGCCATCACACTGGTTTATTTTTTTGTAATTTGATTGGCCATTACTGGTTTACTTTTTGTAATTTGATTGGCCATCACAATGGTTATTTTTTGTAATTTGATTGGCCATCACACTGGTTTATTTCTTGTAATTGGATTGGCCATCACACTGGTTTATTTCTTGTAATTTGATTGGCCATCACACTGGTTTATTTTTTTGTAATTTGATTGGCCATTACTGGTTTACTTTTTGTTATTTGATTGGTCATCACACTGGTTTATTTTTTGTAATTTGATTGGCCATCACAGGATTTTATCTTTTGTAGTTTGACAGGCTGTCACATCAGTTAATTTGCTTTAATTGAATATGTTGCCATGCTGATTCACTTGCTTTGTTTTGCAATCACACTTGTTTACATTCTTTTTGTGACTCGCTCGCTTTAATTACATTGGCTGTCATACCAGAACACTTGTTCTACAAAAATTGATTGTCAAATAACTTTCTTTTATCTGAATGCCTGTCAAATCAGTTAACTTGCTGGAATTGGCTAAAATGCAGAATCACTGGTTTATATCTTTAAATATGACAGGCTTTCACAATGTTTCACTTGATTTGATATGATTGGCTGTAAAACCCATTTACTTGCTATCATACAATTGGTTCTCACACCAGCTTCTTTGCTTTCATATAATTGGCTGTCACATTAGTTTACTTGGTTTTGATACAGTTGGCTGTCACACTTGTTTTACTAGCTGTCATATGATTGGCTGTCACACCAGTATATTTGCTTTACTAAAATAGGTTATCACACTGGTTTACTTGGCTCGATAGGCTGTCACACTGGTTGTAGTAGCTGTCATATGATTGGCTGTTACACCAGTATAATTGCTTTACTAAAATAGGCTATCACACTGGTTGTAGTAGCTGTCATATGATTGGCTGTTACACCAGTATAATTGCTTTAACATAACTGGCTCTCACACTGGTTGTAGTAGCTGTCATATGATTGGCTGTCACACTGGTTGTAGTAGCTGTCATATGATTGGCTGTCACACTGGTTGTAGTAGCTGTCATATGATTGGCTGTTACACTGGTTGTAGTAGCTGTCATATGATTGGCTGTTACACTGGTTGTAGTAGCTGTCATATGATTGGCTGTCACACTGGTTGTAGTAGCTGTCATATGATTGGCTGACACACTGGTTGTAGTAGCTGTCATATGATTGGCTGTCACACTGGTTGTAGTAGCTGTCATATGATTGGCTGTTACACCAGTATAATTGCTTTAACATAACTGGCTATCACACTGGTTTACTTTGCTCAAACAATTTTGTGTCACACCACATTACTTGCTGTCATGGGATTGGCTGTCACACCACTCAACTTGAGTTCATATAATTGGTTGTCACACTGGTTCCCTAGCTTGAACTTGAATGGCTGTCATGTCGATTTTTACATCTGTTGACAGCCTTATTGAAATCCATCCTAGATGCTACTTGGTAGATCAGTTTTCTGTTGGCCGCATCATCTATCACATGCCTCCAGTCATGATTTCCATCCTGGTGTAAAAAGAACAAAAATGTGAAACTATAATGTTTGTTTTGCTGGTTTGTTTGTGTTTTATGCCAAACTAGACAACCTCTCAGTGACAGCCAGTCTAATTAGTGGAAGAGAGAACCAAGTTACAAATGTATGCAGGAATACATTACCAGTCTTCCTAAGTAAACTGACAAACTTTCTCACATAATCAGCTTAGGATCAAGCCAGGCTCCAACACAGGCTGACAAAAGGTGAGAGACTGAATGGTTTAAAGAGCAATGCTCTGACCACACAGGTAAGGAGGCCCCAAAGAAATGAGGCTAGTGTTTACATATTTAAGAACTTGCTTTTTACAGTTTCCCCTGGCTAGGCCCCCTGCCTCAGTCCTCACTAGTATGTAAGCCTAGTGATACATGGAGGTCAATAACAATCACTTAATGGCTTTGGAGTAACATTTCCACAAAACTTGAAGATCTCTTGGAGGGGCATGTAATAACCATAAAGCAAACCAAACAATGTGCCATGACAACATTAAAGCCTAAACTAGCAGTAAAGTTTAGAAACTTAATTCTATGAAATTTTGTAAGTCAAATGGGCATAGTTCTGTTAAAAATTGTTTGACCCCCCACTGAATCTGAGTTTGAGCGTATTGATCTAATGGTAGATTTATATACCAAAACTAAATTCAAAACTTCTGGCTAAAACTGAGAAAATTAACACAAATCAAGTTTTTGGTTTTGTTTTTGTTTTAAGCCACATTCAACAGTCTTTCAGTCATTTGATGGTTGCCAGATTTCATTATAAGAGAAGAGAACATAATTACTAATGTACCTGGGAAGGGACCATTGGCCTTCTGCAAGTAAACTGGCAAACTTTCTTGCATAATCAGTTAGGTTCCAGCAAAGCATGGAAAATTAATTGGTATCACTAGATCCCCTGGCCATTTTGTGTTCGGCCACAGCAAAAACTGACACACAAGCATAACTTGTAACTTTGAACATTTAAATTATTAAAATTTACATGACTTTGTACAAATCAAGTAAACAATACAAAATCAACTCCTAAGAAAATCTATTTTTCATCAAATAGTTTTAAGAAAGTTGTCCATATAAAGGGAAATAACTCAAAATTATTCCATGCTGAGAGAGAAAGACATAAGAGAGAGAAAATAAAATCTTATTTGCTATGATAGTAAGAAAATGGGTGAATAAAATTTGCATGCACTGTTGCATCATGTGATATCTCTAATTGCTTGTTCCTACTAGGGACAAAATTGCGCCAGAACAAGAAATCTCACATGTACACCATTCATGCAGCAAAAATACGTTACGCAAAGTTCTATTTCCATAAGAAGATACCAGCTCTACACAAACTTTACAGGGTATCATATGGTGTGGCAGTAAGTCTCAATATACTTCAGTTATCACAGAGATTAATATTACTTGACTCACCTTTAAAGAGTCCAGATGACCGACTATATACAACGCAGTCTTGGCTCGTGTGAGAGCAACATTCAGGCGCTTTTTGTCAGCCATGAACCTGTAACAGAAGTGATGAAATATCATCATTATAATGAACATGTTAACAGAAATTACAAAGACTACTGTTTACAGGATTATTTCTGCTCCAAGTTATTGTTGCCCTGATGCACTTGCAAAAGGTTTTGCCCTGTTTTAATTTCGCCCAGTCTCGTCACAGTTCTATTAAATGAATTAACCGTTTTGGAATCGCCCAGTTTTGAATTCGCCCAATGATGATGAGGGCCAAAGGTTTGAATATAAAACGGGGGCAAAAATGTCCTTGTATACTGTATTGTGAACTATACAGTCAGACCTATTTCAAAGAAACTGTCCAAATGAAGATGTGTCTACATGGTTACATATAACAGGTGATCTCTTAATTCATAGATTTATATGGACGATCCCATTTTGGGAAGCATACATTTAAGTCACATTAAGACAGGCATTATTTTATTTCTGTGCGTCACTAAGCCAGGTTAGACTGCATTTGTAACTGGGAATTACACCAATTACCTCTCTTGCTTATTATACCATATTACGATGAAACCTCTAAACTTTTTCAATTACCTAAGTATTAAAATGGTATGCTCTTTTACATCATCTAAGACAAGTCTTTTATATTCTGTGGTGTGGAATAATAGATTCTCCCATATTCACTGAGATATCATTACAGGAAGTGTAAAATAATAAATCGATCATCCACAGGGGGGTGGATGAAAAGCTACACGCGCCTCACGAGAAATGACGGCGCTGTGAAGTTATAATACTAGACTAGTTTTAAAACAGATCAACTCTCTGATAAAGATTAATAAATGGGAGAAAAAAAAATCAATCTCTATTGTCCGGTGATGACCGAGAAAGCCACTAACCCTCGTGTCAAGTTAACTGGTCCATGTCTCAGCACTCTGGTTAGTGGATTTCTCTATCATCACTGAGCAATGGAGATAGATTCTATTAATCATCCCCCTACCTTGAGGGAATCTCTGTCCGAGGGGTAAGATTCTTGGGTATCAAACCTAAGGCTTGTAAATACATACCCAATACTGCCCGTCTCACTTTGAGCTCTAACACAGGACAATATGATAACAGTTTTCTCTCGTCCTTGAAATCTGTCGACCGTTGAAACTTCAATTTTTTTCATTTTGCTGAAAGAGAAAGATATAGTATTTATCTTATATTTCCTTGACTTTACACGGATCTTATACATGTATCACATTCAATTGTACCATGATCTCTCTTACAGTAAATCTATAAAGAAGATTACGAAGATTTCGTTTTAAAACAAGATGTGTTTGTGAAACACTAATGCCTAAATATGGCAGCAAAGTAATTTGCAGTATATATATCCCTTATAGTTCAAGATATGGCCCAGGTTAAAGATTTTCAAAAGTAGGTCAAGGTCACAAGGTTAAAAATTCTGGTACCCATGGAAAGGTCTTATCACAAGGAATATATATATTTTATATGAAATACGAAAACCAGATCACTTATCACTCAAATGTTATGATCATAGTTAAAGTTAGAGTTTTGTAGACCAACAGACAGGACAACAACAAAATGCCCCTCAATCTCCGATTGTGGGGGCAAAAAAATGTTCAGGTTAATCAGTTGTTCAGTAATGATATTTAATCTCCAGGTTTTAATTCTGTCAGCAGTTATAGTTGACAGATAGTAAAAAATAAACCAATAGATGAACATCGGGGACCCTATTCACAAAGCATGTAGCAATTCCACAAATGCAGAGTTTACAGACCTTTAACATAAAGTTTGTGAACATTTGTGGAAGTCTGAAGCCTAACATCATATTCACAAAGAAGTACAAATCATGATGTCTGATTAAACAATCCACAATGTTAAGAGGTTTGGAATTTTGCATCTTTTGTGAAAGAGAAATTAGAGTTGTGGAGCGATTCCACAATGTTTGTGGATGTGGTCATTTTACAGATGCTCTGTGTATAAGGTCCCAGGGCTCTGCTAATGGATGGTCAGACATAACAACAAATGGAACATGCTGACCTTTAACCCTTTGGAACCCAAGTATCAGAATGGTATGCCCTTTTCTTTTGTCTAAGACCAGTCCATTTTGGCCTGTGGTGTTGAAAGGGTTAAGAATCATTGACTGGGTATGACACACACACAAAAATATTGCCATCATTTGAAGAATTACCTTTGAGCAAATTTTGTGTTCAGCAACACTTCTTGATTTTTATAAGGGGCAATAACTCCAATGTTTTCTTGAGGAATTTCTGTATTATGGAGAATAAAAGCAGCCAGGCAAATAATGAAGTCAGCCTCCATGGTGTTGCTTATCGACCTGAAAAGAGAAATGATTCATTAGAAGAATACTGACACCGGGTAGAGTAGGCTATACAATGGTCAAGTATACACCAATAAGACTAGAAACAGTAGACTTTAACAATCATCTGAGCACCTAGCTCAGGTGGCCTAATTATACATTATAGAATGATTTTTTAGGAAAAAGCTTGTCCGAGGTCTGCAGTCCTTTTTAATGTGCAGACCAAGGGTGGACTTATTGCTCCATATTCAGTCTATAACCATTTTAATGCACCTTTTGATACTGACAAATGGCAACACAAAAACAAACAACCCCTATTCAACTTTTTCATTGTTCACTTCATGAATCAACATATTGTCATTAGCAGATAAAGCACTAATATCTACATATGTTGGTTTACATTTATGACGACATAAAAAGTAGACCTCAGCCATTTATCCATGTGGTCCTTTCATGGCTCTATAAAAAAACCTTAAGATTATTAAGGAAAAAAATCAAATAAAGTAAAGATAAACTTTTATCCATCTTTGATTATAATGTCTGAAATTACACAAAGAAAATAACAATTAAATGTATTTAACTAATTTTGGGGGTCGCAGTGGCTCTCTCACTGTTCAATGAGCAGAAGTGCCCAGCTAGCATAGGCCATATTTGTGAATAGTCGCCCTTCACCAGTATACAGTAACATCTCCATAGAATTGAAAGATTCTTAAGTGGGATGTTAAAGCAACAATACAACCGACAAGCTCCTGATAATTTTTCAGTCAAAGGGTAACAAAGCCGGCACTTTTAAAACTTTTGTGGTAAAAGTATACCAGTACTTAATTTTTCAGTACTTATGAATTCATGAAATACTTGCAGAATGTTTTTGGTTATTAAATTAATAAACAAAACACAGAGTAGAAATTGTTTTTCATTTATAACATATGACTGGATTTATTCAAATTTATTAATTTTTTATAGAACCTCCCTTTTTATATTAACTTTATCTAGATGGCTGTATTAGGTCAGCATGTTATCGAAATTTAACGGGCTAATGGAAAAGTGAGAGTGTGACATGTACCCACAAATATCAGTATCAACACATGTTTCGCCAATTTTA
>JACSZP010020349.1:0-23961 GCA_016161895.1 Pinna nobilis
CGAATATCCACTGTAATATATATATACTACATGCATCAATGTCGGTTAACAAAATTGAGTATAGGACGTCATATTATTACATTAAACAGACTGAAATAGGAATCTCTTCTAGTTTTAATGCGTAAACTGTGATCTTACTAAGTTTGTCATATTGTACACAGGTTTAAAGCAATGGAAGTTAGGAATCTTACTTAGCTAACGTATTTCCAAAAGTAGTAGGGACATTCTTAGAATTGTTGAATGCATAAAAAAACTCTACGCTACATGTACCTCAAATCCTTAGCTCTAGGCAAAATTACAGTATATTTGAAAATGAAACTTTTGACATACATGTGTATATAAATAAACAGAGAGTAAACTAAACGTATTTCTAAAAACATATAGTCTAACATTTAAGAAAAAAGTGAAGGATAATTAAATAATTATGATAATTTCACATAATGAGCTATGTGACATACTTTTATAAACCAGAAATTCCACACAACAAGCAAATCAGGATGCAATTTTTTTTAGGGATTATCTCCCTTTCACTCTTCGCTGAAATATTGATAAAACATGGAACGCTAGCGTCTATAAATCAATCAAAAAGCAATTCTTCAGCACGGAACTTTTTTCTTAGTTCTCTCATGATCCAATTTACTATTTTTACAGAAACATAAGAGTATAATATGGATATTAATTAAAAGAAAGTAGACCTATTGATTAACAGATTTAACAACACGTGAGCTATCATTCACACAGACATTTTACTAAATATAGTCTAACCTGCTTTAGCGACCCACTGAACTGAAAGCCTGCCTTCCATATGTGACCTAAATGTATGCCTTCCAAAATAGTTGCACATATTCAAATCATTTGGACTAAGAGAGTACATGTCTGTCATATGTTACACATTTTTGCACCTTCCTGCGGTCAGTTTCTCAAAATTGGCTAGAGTGTGAATGCCTTTGAGGTTTTATTGAAAATCAAGACAAAGAGTAAGCATTTATCTATATCTAGAAGTAATACATTTCAGAAACCGATAATTAATACACACATATGACCTCTGTAGTGGGAATTTGTCTTTTGTTTGAAGAGGAATTTTGAATTTTAGAGTAATTGTTGTAATCTCAATGAAACATTACGTTTGATACTTTGAATTGAAATAACAACAGTTAAGTAAAACTAAATACATGTATTTAGGAAATAAAACGTACCATACTCTGGCATTTATTGTGATCTTGGTTCCATAATAATGTGAAATTTTAAGTAGCATCTACTTGCTATTTTGTTTAAACACTTCTGCGATATGTGAACTTGAGGATGTCTAGTCATGTTATACAAGATTGCTGAGGTATATTTTGAAAATTTCTATTCAACTACAGTTAAGTACTCGAACGTAATTTAGATTTGTTTGGCACATATATGGCATATATCACGTATGGGGCTCAGCAGAGACAAAGTATTTAGACTGCATATACCCACGTCTGCAAAAATATATGATATACCCCAATGATTATTTGTTTTGCATCGAAATCACGTGATACATAGCAAACAATTGAGAAGACGCATTTTGCTTAGACTGGGAATGTTAGAATATCAAAGTATGGGTTATATGTGATAAAGATGTACTTATAATGACACATATGTGCCACCAATAATGCATCATTGAAATTTGATAGATTCTACACGTTTCT
Source organism: Pinna nobilis (assembly GCA_016161895.1). Taxonomy (NCBI): domain Eukaryota; kingdom Metazoa; phylum Mollusca; class Bivalvia; order Pterioida; family Pinnidae; genus Pinna; species Pinna nobilis. The sequence continues at coordinate 1,677 of JACSZP010020349.1, forward strand.
TTGAAAGAAATTATTATATGCAAAGAGTGTTTACCCATAATAATAATAATTAAAACACAAACAAAACACCAAATTCTAAAGTAAAATTGAGCTTGCATCCAAAATTTATTGAGTGTGTAATATTGGATAGATCTCCTGATAACAAATTATCCCAAAACGAATCAAAGGGCATCTAAGTAAATAGATAGTGTGTTTTTTATTGACTTTATCTTTATAAAAATGTTTCATTTTCATTGCAATGTCAAGGTAAAAACGTTTTAAATAAATCCATTCATTTAACGTATATCAATACCCGTGTATTCCATAGCGCGTGTAATTAAACCTTATTTCTCAGTCCTGTGATTGACTGATATTAACAGGTTCGCCTGTAGTTTGGTCTTCGCACAATGTGCAGGTATTTCTTAGGGACATCTTTAACGAACATATTTGAAAAGTCAAGTTGCTTTGATTTTCCTCACAGAATTTTCATAGAGACTGACTAACAAACAGACAATGAAGAATCTTATGAAATGTTGGGATGGCTAAACAATATTACTTAGAATTGTTTATACAATGTATTATCAAATATTCAGAGGAGTTTATTTGTCGAAGAGACTGTCCTGAAATATGTTAACCAATTAGTGTAAAAGAAAGTTCAGAGTTGAAGGCTGCAGAGGATGAATTTATCAAAAATGATTTTTAATTTCAATAAAGACTTTTTTTGTAGTTTTTGAAGTGTTTTAACATATCATCGGTATTCTAATTGTCACCAAATATGCCCCACGATCAGCTAGCATTTCATGATACCTAGTATAAATATGAAGCTATGTAAGACTGTTTATTTTGTTGCCTCGAAAACGTCAGGTGTTAATAAGAAAGGTTAAGTTAACTTTTTCAGTTTATTCTCTATAGGAATGAATTTTATAGCATGTTTTCTAATGTCTCCATTGTCAAAGAGTGAAAGTTATGCCCTCAACATTATAAAAGAGATCAATTTCATTTTCTGATCTGAATACATCAATATAACATATGGAAAACCAGGTGTCTCTATCTAGATCTATTGTGTTCGAGGTCTTCTCTATGCTAATACAACCGAACTACTTGTGACTACACGATTTCTACATTGTAAAATGTGATCGAAAAAAAAGAAAATCGAGAAAATAGTTATAATGTCCATGTTTATAAGACTTGTAACAAATCAGATCTATTCCCCAGAATGATTCCATCTGGTGCATGTGGTTAACTATTGACTTCTACAAATATGAAAACAGTTGAATAAACTATCACAAGATAATTCTTGTCAAAATCTGTGTGAGATGTATTCGGTCTCAAATGATCATTATCTGTACGGCTGAAGAGGCAATTAAGAGTGTTTTTCAGCCACAACGTTAACAATGTATGTTTATTTACCTGGAAAACATACAAACAACACTGGCAACAGTGAAATACAGGCACACTTCCGCAATGTGAACCAAGAAACCCACACGACATCTGTTGCCAATAGATTATAAACCATGCGTTTTAGAGCTCTCGCGAATCCTTTGGATAATTAATAGTCCAATTAATGGTATAAGGGATAGTTCGGCATTTTACTAAGAACTCTAGAAGTACATGTATATATGTAACAACTGCCAGTCTTTAGATTTATGAGAATATTTCTATATCTATTCACACTCAATGCTATTCGAGTGATTTGGCACTTTCAGAATATTTCCTCTTCTCTGTTTCAAAGTTAGTTTGATACTTTCTTCTATTTTTTGTTTCTTGCATTACCAAGCTGTCTGTATGAAGACATTTTTATCTTAAGATCTTTCATGTTTTTCAGTTGTAAAATGTTTAAATTTCAAAATGCACGATATTGTATGATAATATTAGGATAACAGAGCAGTAGTAGTGTCTGGGTTTACGCCTTAAGCTTACACGTGTAACTGCATTTTCACAAACACGATGTACACGTACAATAAATGCTCTTCAGTCCCTCCTCCTGGAGATGTGATCTCACTTATACACAGATAAATCTTATTACAGCACCGAAACACAATACAATCAAGACTTAGTGACCTGGAGATGTGATGCACAATTTTATGACCTTTTGTTTTAAACGTGGCTGAGATGTGCTACACAGACTGCGTTTGAAAGAAACGAATTATTACTTTAATGGTTAGGAACGTGGGAAAGAGAAAACTTAATAAACGCAGCACCTCGTCTCGACAATGTGAAATTCTACGCCATTTTGCTACATCTTTTCATTCAACGCGATCATAACCGTAACACGCGACCTCATGCGCCGTGGTATCATTATCAAAGAACATATAACTAGCTACCTCTTTTGAGCCACTATTATACAGCGCGATAACTATAATACACATGGATTTGAATAGTGGAGGGTACGTTCAACAACATTCCAGATGACTTGAAATGGATTTTAAACACAAACAATACAACAATAGAAACTGACACGAGATAAAATGGAGAAGTGCGCAGCAACAGAGAAAAGTTTAACGAGGAAACAAAACTTTCCTAAATGTTCTTTTTGGATTGTATCATGTATTTCCCTGATATTTTTGATATCCCTGATGGGAGTTACAATGTGGACTTTAATATCATACCATAAACATGTGTTTTCTCTACAAACACGCTTAGAAAAACTGGAAACAGAGTTTACTGATTATAAAGATTCTGTTGATAGATATGTGGCAAGGAAGTTGGAGGATTTCCTACAAAAGGTATGGAGAGAGAGAGAGAGAGAGAGAGAGAGAGAGAGAGAGAGAGAGAGATGCATTATCTAAAAGTTTTGTGTAAATGGTATATATGGTATTGTTCAATCAGTTTAGTTCAATTCAATCATGCTTTACATTTGTTATAAATGGAAAATGTCCTCGCTGCTGTAAATAGCCTTTTCTATGTATCATTTACTTACAGTAACTTAATTCGTTTATGTGTCAAAAACGACATCACAAGTTTACGTATTAGCTACATGTTCCAATTTAAAACTGCAGAGATCACATTTCATCTGTGTAAACTACTGCCTGTTAATCCGAATCTTACAGATTCGTGTTGATGTTGTTCCCCAGCATATTTCAAAGTTGATGAATTACTTTTCGTATGTTTTTTCCAGTACACATATCATATGTTTGATATACTGCGGCTATATTTTAAACTCAATCAGTGACCTCCATTCACTAGACAATTTTTCAAGGTAATTGGAAAACGAATACAAAGCAGCATTTGAAATAACAAGTATCAGGTGAATCTTCAATGAATGATGTTATTTGCTGTAAGTTTCGGGTGGATAAGCCGTTTTCAAGTTAATTGAAATTGCTGCCGTGAAAGGTTAACAGCCTTCAATAGAAAAGAGGAGTTTATTGTGCGCTGTAAAAATCACCAAACATTTCAGGCTCAGGTACATATTTAGTTGGACAATACAAATTTAATGCGACGTTTTGTATTTAATTAATATCCGGGTAGAAACGGCATAGCTTATTTTGTATGCCATACTCGCTTTATTTGAAATCGCGGTTTCTTTCTCTGTTTGAATTTGAAACGCCAGCGTCATCGCCGGGTACGACGCGTTATACGTCATAGGCGCTAAATTTTGCCCATACCAAACGTCATAGTGGTTATAGCTGAGAACTTCTATCCCAAAGAAAATTGAATAATCAATCCGTATCGTACGTTTCCACATACCGGTACATCATCATAGTGTACGATTATTTATCCACGAACCCTGAACAAGTCATTTTACATACCACCCTGTATTTTTATCACAAGTTATAGAATATCTAAATAAATAAAACTGGCCAAGTGGCACAGCGAACTTTGGATGAAACAAAAAGGTATTTGGCCTTTGATTTTACTGTCGTATTTCTAAGAAATTTCAGAACTGAAATTGTATGATAGAAGTAATACTGAATTTGAATTTTACTATAATAATAGTGAAATTTGGACAAATATATTAGCATAATAAGTGTACAAAGTTAGTGTACTCTTGCAATAACAGCACTGGTTCATTGGTAAACGATGTACTTTTGTTTTGACGGTCGAGGTTGATTAATACCATTCGGTCCTGAATTAAAAGTCTGGCTCGCTCACACCCATATGCCAGACACTGATTGTTCACTTCATCACTGATACAGCTTAAAATACTACTGAAAAAGGCGCGAGGCATACTTTGAGAGAACTAAACCTTGTAATGGACAAGAGATAAAATTACATTTTTGTTTAGAAATAAACAGAAGAAGATTCCATGAAACTGGACAGTTGAAATTTAAAAAAGATACTGGTAAGGGGAATGAATTGGATAAACAAAAATTATATAATTGATAATCAACTAAGAATGCATAAATATATTGGAAATGTAACATTTCTTGTACAGTGCGCATGTATAAGTAGAACATTCGATCGTCTGAAAATGATAATAAATTCAATGATATATGTTTTTAAAGCAATGAGAATGATAAAAATGGAATGTGAAAAAATAAATCATTGCGATAAAATTCCTTCGAATACATTAATTCAGTTTATGAAAAAACGTTATTCTGGTAGAGGGTTTCTATTGCAAAAGTCATAACGTTTGTATGCTGTCTGCATTGCTCGACCAAAATTCCGATCTTTACACGAAATAAAGGATACGAGGAACTACATTTTATAAGAGAAAGATGTCTACCTAGGGCCTCCGTGGCCGAATGGTTAGAGCATTGCACGTTAAACCACCCAGTCTCTAACCTCTTGTCAGCGCGGGTTCGAAGCTCGCATGGTCCTAAACTGATTATGTGAGTAAGTTTGCCAGTTTACTTGCGGATGGCCGGTGGTCTCTCCCCAGTAAAAATTAGCTGCCACCATATGACTGAGAGATTGACGAGTGTGGCGTAAAGCATAAACTCAAACAAACAAATATACTGTAACTTAGAATTGTAATATATATTAATTATGGTTTTTTGTCTTTAGTTGTAAAGGGATATTATAAAGCTTTCTGTCTGTTACAATTGTCAAGTGAATTTATTATTTTCTCTGTGGTGGTTTGATAGGGAATTTCATACTCTTTCTGTACCGAGTTGTAAGGGAAATGGATTGTATCCTGTAGTAGTTTTGTTTAGGGGTATTCGTGATCTTTTTCTGTTGTGAGTTGTGAGAGGGATTAATCATGATTATCCAATGTGCTGTTGCGGGGATTCATGATCCTTTCACTAATATACATATATGTAATAATCAAATGCAACTACCATTGACGGGCGGATAGGCGGGCAAATTCTGCAATTTGTTCAATGTGTCATGGCGAATCTTTGATACAAAGAGGGTACGGCTATACTTCTCTACAACCTTACAACCTGATAAACTTAATATAGCTCTCCTTCCATACATTGACTTACCGAATACTGTTAATCTGGTTTTATTCGCGAGAATTTTATTTTCGCGTTATTACGGGAGAACACTTTTTCGCGAAAATAAAAGTCTCGCTTAATATACAAACCCTGAATAAAATGCTCAATGCAAAATAAACTTAAAATGCTTAACAAGCAACTGCGCGAAAATATAGTGTCGCGAATAATTGCATGCCTACCGATTCGCCAAAATAAAGTTCCGCGAAAATTTCCGGATAACAGTACATCACATCGCTCGGTCTAATAGGCATCATAATGCAGATTGGAAAACTGGAAATTAATATCATTCTACGCACCAACATGTAGGTTTAAGCAAATATAAATTTGTTATATTAGTATCCAAGAAATTGAAGATGGTAAAAAGAATTTGAAAACCACATTTACAATACAATGTGAAATATTGGTAAATTTTAACCCTCCATATCTGAAATGTTTATTTGCTTAATGTTCTGTTACACAACAAAACAAAGTACACTTCACTTTTTCTGATTAATTTTCTATTAAAGTACATATTTATACAGATCTTTAAAATATTGTAAATACATCTAAAAATGTACAGTTCTTCGGTCACATTTAGGCTAAGCTACACACAAGTCCACACATTGAGCACGTGCTCTAGATCAGGCGGACGGGTGAAAATATTTTACAGTTTTAAGTAAACTTTCATGTTATTTGTTGATCTTCAATCGCCTCATTGTATCACGGTGTTATAGGGGGAGAAGTGCATTTGAAATCAAATATGTACAATCAATACTTAAATTGAAAACATAGTTCCTACATTAAGTTGATGAATGTTATCTTCAATGAGACATGCTAAGACATTTATTGTATCGGTAGGTTAAAGGAGCCTCCGTGGCCGAACGGTTAGAGCATTGTGCGTTAAACCACTCAGTCTCTCACCTCTAGTCAGCGCGGGTTCGAGACCCGCTGGAACGTAAGTTGGTTATGTAAGAAAGTTTGCCATTTTACTTGCAGAAGGCCGGTGGTCTCTTCCCAGGTACATTAGTTGCGGATTCTCTCCTCCACGAATAAAACTGGTCGCTACCATATGACTGAAAGTTTGTCGTGTGTAGCGTAAAGCAAAAAGAAAACAAACAGAACTTTGCTAGGTTAAAAATACCGAGGGGTCATTCAGAAATCATCAATTGAACGACAGACAATAACATGGCCAAAACATAAAACAATGATTCACACAACAGACATCAAATTAAATATTGATTTAAACGACCTTTCTATATACGCAATCGTACTGGTATCAGTTGCCCAGGAAAGGTTAGCAAAATCTGCTCCGTCAAATACTTTGAACACCACTTGTTAAATAGTTTGGTACGTTTTTAGTTTTCTATCGTCATCTGTTTCTTACTTAATTTTATTTTTTTTCTACTGCATTTCAGTTTAGTAATATTACAATCGTCATGCGTTTTATATGGTATATTGTATCATACTAATACATTGTAGCTGTATCCCCATGTTCAGATTTTGGTTGCACATTGTTTTTTTTTTATTCTTGTGCGCGATAGGTAGGTGTTTTGTTCAGTAAAATCCTACAGTTTTAGGTTTTTGGGTCAAAATAAACAATTGTGCAGAATCTCAGAATTGGTCATAAAATTGACGAGTTCTCTTGCTAACTGGCGCTATACAATGTATATTCAATTACTAAATTGGCATCTTGGAACTTTGGTGATAATATATGGACCATTTCAAACAAGGACCTTCGGCGAGGTATTTTGATTTTGAGGAAGGTTTTTGGTCTGTATACCGTTTGTACTATCACTAACATATTTAGGCAAAATTCCATTCTGTTAAAGTACCGCCCACGTATAGACATTTTCGATTATGAAAAACACTTAGCACATACCTATATAAGCTGTTGATAAAGATTCATCTGATTTCCATTCATTTTTAACCGAGACATCCCGCGAGAGTGAGAGGAAAGAGGAAAAGGCTGGGATGAAGTGATGAATGGTATGCAAGAGTTGAGCGAGTTATATTATTTAGAATGTGTCCTATGCAGTGAGGGATCTTTAAGGGGACTTTGACAAGGGATTTCAGGTTTCATTTTCTCCACAAGCAGCCAGTCGCCTCAGCAAAAATTGAGGGTGCCGAAAATAAAGAATTTGAAAATAAATGGCAGCAAAATTATACGAAAGATTTTTGTATAGGAATAAAATAGTTTTTATCTGATTTTATACATTATACAGATTGAGGAAAACACTTATAACCTTTAACAGAAGGTGTTATTTTTCTTTTATTAAGAATTCACCCTCATGGGTATTAGGCATTTTATGCCAGACCTACCCTATTCGCTATTTTATTATTTGGACAAGCGTTATAGTTCAGTTGTACAGTGAAAGTAAAGTTTAGAAAAATTTGTTGGAAAAATATTGGACGAGTAGAAATTTGTTTCGGGTTACCATAATTTTCACAATTAGAAGTGCACGAAGGTCATATTTCAACATCCCCGGGCACAATCTGAACATTTTTCAAACACATCACAGCATATCATTTGTAGGCGTACATGTAAGTATATTTAACACAGCACGTCACATACATGTATTTGTTGATCTGGTATCCCTTTCCCAATTGCATCTCTTCGATGACTTTGTTGTGGCTTTATGGAATATATTAACTTATTTTCTGTGGTTTTGGAAAAAAAATAAACAAACGTCAAATGGCGTCAATATATGAAAAAATTATTTTACGTAGGCCCAGTAAGATATTTCAAGTAGATAGTTTTTACTGCTATTAAGTATAATTGAAATAGTATTGCAGCAAAATAATAGATTTGACCGACTTGAGCTATGTTAATGTCAGACACAGTATGTGTACGTGGAGAAATCATAAATAGGACAATGGTAATACCTGACGGCGTGGTACAAGCATCCAGCTATCATCCTGTAAGAGTTTCCGATTCGAAACAAAATACATAAGTAACTAAAATAACATATGTCTAAAAGCATCAATGCGCCACACTGATATCTCGATTGCTATTTCTATACATAGCGACATCTAGTGGATGTTGTATGACGGATACAAGATTATGCTTCTGGATTGTTACTAACGGATCCGTACTCGCCTTCTGATCGCGAGGCCATGGGTTTGAATCCGCGCCACGCTGCGGTCGGCTTTCCCTCTCCTTTGAATGGACCATTAAAATCCTACCTCCTGTGTGTCGTTAAAGTTCACGGTAAAGAACCCTCACTGCTCAATGACCATAGATAGGATAGGGACACGATAGTACCAACTGGAATGCCGACGGGGAAAATTTCGAGATATAGCTATGTTTCCCCCCCGAAACTTCGGCATCAAAAGTAAAATACCTATTCAAATCATTTTTTCCTCGTCAGTTAATGTGGCTAGTCTCTGCATAGCACTTAACATATCCACAATTTCCATTTACGAAGGAGTTCACATAGGCGAGGCAAATCTAAATTTTCCCATGAGGAAAGGTTGTACAAAAAGGGAAAAAATCAAAGGACGATCAGCGTATAATGTTTCTGCATTGTTTTAAATTTGGGATTGATAGGATGGATTTCATAGAGTAGGTTGTAAAAATTGTGAGTTGAGTAAATTGGATACAATTTTGGAGGAGCACCAAGTGGATACAGCAATGAATTGTTGTCCAAAGGGTTAAATGTATCAAGGAAGTCCAGCAAATACTAGTACATGTGGATATGGTAAAAAGTTCTTCATCAGGCGTCTGTAAACCAAACAATATGGCCTAATGGTTCTGTCACATAAGACACGGGGAATCTCGTGTTAGTTAATATAGAGTTTCAAGGATGGGAATGGGGTCCGAGTATCTTCATCAGAATTACAGAGCATTAATATTCATAATCCTTCATCTTTTCATGTATTATTTCTGTGGTACATAGGCAACGGATGTGGTATGTGAACACCTAGGGACACTGACTCCTTCCGGAAATCTGGTTCCACCTCGTTAGGGTATGCGATTGTTTTTCCAAGTACTATTTCCATTTAGTATTGGTAGCGGGTGTGGTATGCAATAAGCAAGAGACAAAGACTCCTTCCGGACACCTGGTTAGGGTTATGCAATTTTGCATGTATCATGTACATTAAACATTAGCGACGGGTGTGGTATGCGAACATCTAGGGACACTGACTCCTTCCGGTAACCTGGTCCCATCTCGTTAGGGTTTTGAAATTGTTTCCCATGTTGAGCCCGTTATTATTTCCAATTTTCCACAATTATATTTACTTGAATTACCAATATCCATTTCTACTTTTTTCAACTTTATTCCCTAAAGTACAAATAAGTACAATGATTTTATTTCATTGAATGGTTAATTTTTCTAAATTTGCTTGTTTAGACCTGACGTGCTCTTTCTCATTTACAGTTCTATTTTATTTTTTGATAATTCTGTTTAGTTTCATTCATTTCATTATAGTATTTCATTCGTATTTCTTTCTCTTAATCTTGGGCTGTGGCTTACGACTTCATTATCTTTTCGGGTCACCTGGGGTTATCACCATCAGACGAAATGTTACGCACTTTTCTGTGATCAAATAAATCGGGAAAATTTTGGAATTCCAGATTTCCAATTGAATCATTTATAAATGATTAGAACAAGTAAGCACGTTTCTTCTTATACATCTTATACAGACCCCGGTTAAATCGGAAGTGTATCAGTAATTAATCCGTTATATGGCACATGTGCATTTGCTGTTCGGTATGATTTGTAGATAATGCTCCATATCTCTGGAGGGCCACCTGTTCCTGTAGATTAATATAGTATACGACTCACCACGCTCAGTTAAATGCTTTATCATTGTCTAGAAATGAGGCATTTACCAAAAAAGATGCGTTCAAACTCATAATTCAGGAACTAATTAAGCGAGAAAATTGCTGAAATTGCATCACTATCTCAAAAAATCACTGAACAAATTTTTCGATTTTTTTTTTGAAAATGGTTTAACATCTTCTAAATCCAATATGATAAATTTAACTAATTTCCCAGCATGCATGTCTGTGTGAAAACTATGTATGCGGATGCTCTTTCTTATCAAATAAATTGACTTGATAGTGTTATCGACGAACAATGAACTTACAGTCAGAAATCCCTATAAGAAAAATTGTAGTGATGAATTAGTTGCTTAACAATATATAGATCTTAAAGGCATCGTGATCGCAGCATCAAACAGAGCAGCGTAACTGCGTATAAAAAGATATACATGCACTGAAATGTTGGGTCTTGAAATACATATGCCTTCAGATCGTTTACATTTTCATTTCATTCATTATGAGAGTTATTCCATGTGATACAGCTTTGTAGTGATTTAAGAGACTGGTAGATAACAGTGATGTGGCTCTGGTACACTGGAACTTTTAATCATGACATAATTTGTGTGCCCAATCACTTTCAACAAGACATTAATTAAGCTTGTAAACGCCACTCAACCTCTGTTGAGTATCTGTGCTGGTAGCAACATACTAGTGTTAACAGTAATTACACTAATATACACAATTCACCTGCAGCAGAGATGCCTCTGTACACAATATGTTCTTAGTTTGTATACAACCATTCACATAAAAGATGAACATATTCACGCACGCCACTTCGCTTAACTAACTCACACCCTATTCTCACGTGATGTATATGTCTGTACTTACCCAATTTATATACCAATTTCGACTCTTTTTTGCCTTTTTGAGCATGGGTTAATTTTCTTCTAATATGTCAATATATCAATTTGAATAAGTTTGTAAAGCAGTTGTATAACGTTACAGGTAATCCCTGTAATTTTGCTGAAGGAGCATGTGGTTAGGAGTTGCGACTTGTGGTGTTCAAAAGAAACATTTAAAAACTTGTTTATTGTCTATAATAAAATTCAGAGAACACGAAAAGGTGTTTTTTAATTAACTAATACTATTGTTTTGATTTGTTTTTTGTTTTAATTTTGTTTTCGAAGTTGTCCTTTTTTCAAGCATATTTCTTACGTAAAGCAAAACAAGTACATGAACTTAGAGTTTCAAATATGTCTCTGATTGTCACATTGCATCATTGTAGGGTCGTTTGTTACATTTTCATTTTTACTTGTTTTCTAGTGTACTGAAAATTTAAACGATCCACAATAAGTAAAACTGTGTAGTAATCAAACAAAGTCAACCCACATTATATTCATCTAATGATAGAAATACTAGGCTACGTCAAATTGGAATATTCAGTCATTTAATTTAAGCCCTAAGTAATTCTTATTCAGAGGAGGATGGAGGGGGTGGGTGGTTATATTACGTTTAAAAATTAATTTCTCACTGCATTGGATGAAAAAATCTGTAGCCCAATCTCTTGTACAATCAGTACATGTGGGTTATATCGTTTATCAAGATAAACATCAAAGAAAATTTCAAAGTCAGAATTCAACATGTTTATAGGTCTGTAATGTAAGGATGAAATGTTTTTTTCGTCCTACGGTAAATCTTAACATGCTTATCAAAAGCTGTCTAAGTGCTCAACGTTAAATGTTTACCAATACTCCACTTATTTACTCACTGATGTAATATGTAGCGTTGACGGCATCAGATTCATCTGACCTGATCATAGGTTTCAATATTTCGCGTGGCTTTGTACTCTGTCAGAGACATGTAGTGTCCTATCAATGGAAGCATACGTTCTTCACCCCAGATATCGGGGGACATGTGATATCTAGTAATATCTGATCACCACAAATAACCGATAAGCAAATCTGATAGCTGGCGGCCATACTGGAGAGCTGCAATCGACGTGCAGTAAGCCAATTTCAGCACCAATAAATTCATTAAATTTCACATATTGTTTATTTTAACCAGTGATATGTGATGATTACAGGTATTAAAATGACTTTATGTTATATATTGACTGTCTTGTAGGCAAATTTTCTAGGATAGATTAATCGCCGGTTTTCGATAACGTAAGGTATGAGATATCAATAGAGCAGACTAACTCTCTCAGGCGATAGACCTTTCGCAGAGAAAAGAAATATAATGAATATGGATTAATCCGTTTACTTGATCAAGATATAGGGCTCACGGCGGATGTGACCGGTCAACAGGGAATGCTTAGGCCTACTCCCCCGAGGCACCTGATCCCCCTCTGGCGTATCCAGGGATCCGTGTTTGCTCAACTCCTTATTTTGCATTCCTTGTAGGAATTATGAGATCGATCACCGTTCGGTGCCTTTACCTTTTCATTATATTCTCTTTGGTCATTATCTATAGATCTTTACTTCTTACATGAGAATCTATAAATTGAGCGAACTGCTTGAAATGACGTTGATTGACTATTAAAAATACAAATTACCTATCACACTGGCGGCAATATTGTCCTATCTACTGACGACATAATATATATATTTTTTTATATTTGTCCGAAGTTTAACCGATGTATCAAATATTGTACTGTCATGAGATTCAATAATTTTTCGAGTGTAAATGAAAGGGATTAGCGGGGTAAGTAAACCCTTTCAGTCTTAAATTCGGTGGACTAAATGATACAGATCCCCGGAAAATGACGTCAATAAACAATCAGATACTATAACGACGTCTATGTCATTGCATGTATCTGTATCAATTTGCCACCGAAGTCACATGGCCACAGTTAGTTACAGATACAGGGGCTATCGAATAATGTGTATCAACGGTTTGCATTGTAGAGAAGTTGTAATTATATTGAGCTTTAAAAATGATCCCTCCCTAAAAATAACGTCGTTTGCCATGTGAGACAAAACAATAAAACCAAATGAATATGTTTGACGTCTCTATATCACACTGTAGCAATAACCTATTCCTAATGGTTAAATTGAAGTCATCACTTCGAAAGTTTTATGGTCGCCATCATGGCCTGATTGATCGATATGTTATATTTATAAAACAAATGATGAGGGATATGTTCCCCTTACCATATATCTAATGCCGTCCTTTTTGTCGTTTGTGATCATCACTGATTGTGCCTTATTCCAGTATTCGAAAATATGTGAAACGACCAGTGTTGCTCGCGGAGTAGGAGTTGTTTACCCATCCGGAGCACCATGACTCACCGCGGTTTTTCATGTTACACCATTTTTGGTTTTACATGTCTTGTTGTGTGGATTGCTGTTTGTGTTATTCTCTTTTTATTTTGGTCATTGTTTTGTCTGCTTTTCGATTTTTGCATCTTGATTATCTTCAACAATCATGTTTTTTAAGAAACCGTCCACGGGAAGGAGCAAAAGGGGCTTTATATGACAGATGGTCTCTTAATTTAGTTGATTTATGTAGGAAAAGGCAATTTTGGGAACCGCTCATTTAGGTCACATAAGAAAGGTTTTCCTTTAATTTTGTAGGTCACTAGGACAGAATAGCTGTACAAATTAAATTGAATAATAAAGCTGTCATGCGATATACGTACTTGCACCTATGATTTAAAATAATCTATTTTTCTTCTAATACACACACATATTCAAACATATATAGATATTTGAAATAAACGCACACATGAAGGAAGTTAAAAGATATACCACAAAAGATAAATATGTGTAATACAAATTGCCACTCTGGTTGAAGACTGCGAATTAAAATAGTCAGACGGGGCCTGCTGGAGTTTCCCCATAGAAAAACTGTGTGGCTAATTAAATAGGCGTTTGATTGCTGTGGTAAAGACGGTTTGATAAGACATGATAGTGGTTCCCACACAAACAACGTCTATGATAGCAAAGGGAAACAAATAGTTATAATGTGGTAAATACTACATCGAGCAAGCTGTATATGGTTTGATAATTAAATAGTTCCGCGTGGAAAACGTATGGTTGTATTTACAGTGGTGACAATGGGAAGGATATATACCAGCTTTGATAAACGTACAGCCAAATGTAGTCGTTAGATAAATAAGTATTGGCAGCATTGTCTAATATGATGTCAGACATCCGGAATGTCGTCTCAGCATTTAACAATATGTCAACGACGAGAGCGGACATCAAGAACTGGCTTGATTCCTTATATAACGAAGCCCCCATTCTTTGTGAGATCTGAGTGGTGCTATAATCTTAGTTATGTTACATTATTATAAATTATATTTAATACACATAAGCAACTGTTGTCGTTCTCATTTATCTGTGACAATCACAACTATTATACCTTCTGTTAGAATCCTGTAATTTGATTGGCTGAGAGCCATGCGAGCATTTTGATTATTATACCTTCTGTTAGAATCCTACAATTTGATTGGTTGAGAGTCATGCGACAAATTTGAATGTCACCCGCTCGTTCTATAAAGATAAAGAAGCCAGGGTGATATTCCAAAAATTATCACATGCGCCGACGTTCAAGTGCGCATAGCATACATCATCAGACTTGTGGCAATGACGTAGTACGTCAACACGCTCATATTGGCAAAGCAATGTTTGTTCCAGACGAATGTCGAGTAAACAATAGTGTAATTAGGAATGACATAATGGAAAACAAAGCTACAGATAAGACACTCGGTATAATAAAATAAATATTACATTCATAAGAGGGTGATATTGCATATTTTCACCCCTCGGAATACATTGTCAACCTCGGCTTCGCGTCGGTCAACAATGCTTCCTCGGGGTGAAAGTATGCAATATCACCCTCTAATGAATATAATTTTTATATAATATCAAATACATTTTCACGACGTTGACTGTTTTTTCCCTTCATTCCTCTTCACAACACTCTCCGCCCTCTCAAATATGTTTTTCATATGCATAGATCTACCATGACAATAATTTACACTCAGAAAGTTATCTTGTAGGAGAGTACAAGAGTGACAGTTTGTTATTTTGCGTACTTCAGGTATTTACAGGGCTTAAATACCGCTACATCTACGGGGGTTCACGTAGAATAATTGATAACGTTAGAAGATATTCACTAAGTACAAATACATCAACCTTAGTTAACGCTAAATGGTAAGTAATTTGTTCTATACGGCGGTTCCTGTCAAGTTTCCAGATGCATAGAGCCATTGTAATAACAGCAAATTGAAAACACGTTATGACAACATAGTTCTATACGTAACAAGCGGTGGTCTTAAAGAAAGCAAACATACATTTTGGTTGGAGGAGTGATTTTTGCCATAAGTTTTGGATTTCGTCTTAATGGTATCAAAAAGAACAAGCATTTTATCTCTCTGTCTTTCTTTCTCTCTGTTCTTCTTTCCTCCTCTTTCCGTCTTTTTATATCTCAATTAAAAAATACATGTTCTATTTTTTTTCTATATAGATCTCTAACAGTAGCATAACATCACACAATTAACTTACGCCTGAACACAACAATGTTACAGATCTTTCATTGGGTCTAGTAAATAGTTCTATTTGATCGTATTTTAAATATCTTGGCCTGAACGTTTCCGTTTATGTGTGAGAACAAGAGGAATGAATGAATTTCCATTAATCACGAACTAAAGAAGAAATAAGACTGTACCAGATTAACGCATTAGTTAATTCAACACACATTCAGTTTATCTCCAATTCTTCTTTGAACTCTGATAGTGGGATTATCTGTTGACGATTTGTGTCAAATTATTTCGATAGAATTTATACTAGATAATGACAAACATGCTAAGCGAAGCATGAGGATAGGAGTGCACGGGCGGCTACGTGTTGTTTATGCAGCATCGCCCTTTCGCCCCTTTCACAAATGGCAAGTACCCCAGAGTTAAGAATGAATTAAGAATGAAAGTTGACTGTAGAAGATACCAGGGGTGGGGGTGGGGGTCAATACATAAAAAATCCTAGCATTCGGAAAGGCTTTATACTTAAACGTTTTCTAGGTCTACTAAAGAAAAAAAGCCTCCTGTACTTTATAAAATTTCTGCTGCGGCCATTCTATGTCTAATCATACTTTAGTAACATTGTTGTCGTAAAACACGACTAGCGCGCTTGTATGTGTATTTTCATGTATAATGTTCATAATGGCCACATTACCAAAACAATTTGATAGAACCATGATGCTGTATATTCATGATCGAGTTTATAAATCTTTGGACTTTTCTGCATAATTCAAATACTGTAGATCCCGAAATTTTCGCGGAACCCTATTTTTGCGAATCGGTTGTTATGTAAGTATTCGCAACACTATATTTTTGCGCTTGTGCTGGTTATGAATAGTAAGTTATGTTGTATGGTGCATGTTAATTTAAGATCGGTGTATTCAGCGAGAACTTCATTTTCGCGAGTACTTGCTCTCGCGTAATTACGCGAAAATAAAATTCTCGCAAACAAACTGGATTTACAGTATGCCTCATTGGATTATATCAATTTCAATACAAATGTATAAAGATTTATTAACAGTCTAAGCATTCTTAATTCTCATCTTTTTTCATGTGATTGGAACCAATTCTAGTATTCATGGGCACACCACATATACAATGTGTTAAAATCCAGCCTTTAACTTGGGTCTGCAGAAGAAAATTGATTTTATGCACTGTCAGTACTTAATATCTTATCTTATACATGCCTTGTTCCATTACATCTATCATCTGCACAGCGGAATCGTAACAGTGTGTCTTAACATGTAATGTACGGTCAAATGTTTCATGCAACACAGACATCAGTAAGTGCTGTTGATACATCTATTAACTATTCTACGAAATTATGTTAAACAGTCGTAAAAAATAAATCCTTGATCAACTTTATTACCCTGGTGTGATATGAGGCGTAGATTAGACGTTCATTTTATGGAGTGAACATCTAATTATCTGTGTGTCATATTAAGGAGTGATAAAACTCATCCCGTCCATGCTTGAAAATTTTCCAACTCGAAGATTAGAGTGCATAAAGTACCATCAGTGCACGCGATAGTTCTGCCAGACTTATGTAATAGACATTTGTTGAATGCTATCTTAATATAAATAAGGCCGATGAAAAACACTGTGAGATATTTATATGATTATAATTGAATTTATATCATCATAATTGAAATTTCCATATTTGTAATTGGTGGAATCAAAAGTAATTTTCCCTTTGCTTTGTATATATATTGAATTACACGTACATTTGTCTTTCATACCAAGTAAAAATATGGCAAAATAATAATATTTGGTTCTACATCATGACAAGACATCAGTCTGAGAAAAACGGTGCGTTTTTATCTAGTCCTTTGTAGTAATTTATTTTAAACAAGAAATTTTATTATCTTAAATGTTTTCTTGTGAGTACAGACAAGCATTGATCTTAAACTTGTATCTCTCAAAACACAAATATTACCTTCTCTAAAAGTATTGTTATGCCCTAAATTCATAAAAAACAAACATCATATCGGGGGTGGGTTCGTACACCACATACACGTTGCTGGTGTGATAATGATGTCACAATCACGTGACGTGTCACACCGTGGAATTTCACCAACTTCTATGACATTTCCATCTCCAAAGTACTTCCTAATTGGATTTTTATAGAACTGCGAACAGGGGCTTAAAACACGTCAAAGAATAAGGAATACCTCTTCACATACAATACATATTGTAAAGATTTGTCAATTGTAAGTATGATCGAGCATCAATGCATTTAAATTTGTGGAAGCTTTTTATCTTCTTCGATTCAATGATTTATGGTATAGGTCGTAATTTTGAATTCTATATTGAGATACAAATAAAATATACACTTTTGGGGGGAAAACTTGCATTCTGCCTAATATCCTTTTCATTTCTGAATATATATTAATCTAATTCAAATATTGAATATTTTATAATATTCTTTTAATTCTTTTCACAATATTTTGTGATAGCCATCTTCAATCATTTAATCTTACTCAGCATTATTGTGGGAGTTCTAACCATTTCTGGATGCTCGGTAGTCCAAAGCCAAATGTTCCTGATTAATTCTTGTAAAATCCCTACATGAAAGAAAGATGCATTATGTCTAGAGTAAGCCCCTATTAGTTGAATGGTGTGGTTTGTATATCACTGGCAAATGCCGTTGTAAATTACAACCCTAGGTCTTTGTCTACAACTATCTATCTGGCTTTGATATTATATGAAATGCTTCTGGTTCGTATCAAGATAATTCAGATTTACTTAATTTGACTTAATATATCAAATACCGGCCCTCCCATAGACAGATTCTCATTTGAGAAACGTCAAAATTTTGGAATTTACGAAAACGATACTCTAAAGTATTCGTATAACGTCGGTCTGAATAAAATATTCGATGCATAGAATATCTAACAGAGAAATTAAACCTCAACTGGTTTTTTTCTCTTGTAACAACGCCTGGGTACTGTATCTGTTCTTTTTTTTATAATTAAGAGATGAATCGCTGTCAATTATCCACCGATGACGTAAAAATATATACCGGAAGTATTAATTTTTCAGCTTATTTGTGATGAATTCAACACGAGCATGAAATGATACATGTGGTAGATAAAGTGTGTGGTATAGTACCAGGCACACAATAAAACAAACATGGTACGTAACTCAGACCTACATCTCTGAATTGTTTGGATCTCTCTGTTTTATTTTCTTTAACAACTTCATGTATATCAGATGTCTTAATCTGTCGATAAATATTTATGAAAATTAAAGGAAAGTGAATGAAAATGAATATCAAGAATTTAAATAAACAGAGGAAATCTTACCTTTAATGTAGGGCTGCTCTGGTATAGTGGTAAGTGTTTTTCTTCGAATCGAGCCATGGTACAGTAGGCTGTCCCTGTCTGTTGGATGAGATAGTAAAATCCGAGGTCCCGTGTCACAGTAGGTGCCGGCACGTTCAAGAACCCTCCCTGTTCTGCGAACATAAGTGCCGAGCACACGGTGACGTCCCCATATAAGTGAAAGATTATTGAAAAAATTCTATAACCCCCCCAAATAAAAACAACAAAATTTACCTTCAATGTGGATCAAATTTTTCTTCTCAATTATTCACCAAATACTAAGTTTCTTGTTAGATTGTGTTGAACCTTCTTTACCAATTGCTACGAGGATTAAGTCCCAGCTTTTCATTTGATATTGAGTGTAGACTTGTGGCTGGACCTCCTCTATTACACCTGATCCCACCTCTGGGTTTTCAAAGGTCTTTGTATGTCCAATATTCGCGTTTTTTGTCGTTTGCTCGAAATTCAACAAGCCATTTACTTATAAACATTAAACATTCGCTGTTATATATAAATATATACAAAGCTTTTAAATTTAATCCTTAAATGGTTAGCAGGTCAGATACAAAAAAAGTTTACGTAGGTCTGTATAGTAACATGACGTGATAATTATACAATACAAACCGTAAGTAGACAAGCATTATCTTTTAACAGCTGACAAGCGTAGTAAGCAATAAGATCATTACAGACACTTATTACGCTGTTAGATGTGAATAGATCTGATTGTGTGATTTATAGTCATAATGAAGATCATTATCAAAATAATGAGCAACTATTTTCAAACTAGACGTACGAAAATACTCTCATTTGCGCGAGATTTCTTTGAAACTGTTTCTAGTTAAAACTTCATTAATTTTTGTAACGTTTATCAATGAAGTAAAAGTGAATGAATAATATTATAACAAATGTTTAAACACCTGCACAGAATATTGACGAAATCTTAACTATCATTCATAAAATCAGAAGACAAACCTGTCGCCCCTACTCACATAAATGAGTAATTTGATTTTTATAAAGAATGAAAAATTGGTTTATATTGTTGTTTTTTTTTTTTGTTCAGATGTAGTTCCAAACATCATGTTCCACTATGTTTACCATTTCTGTAAGTCATCCCTTGAATTGATATCAAAAGAAAGTAGTGAGGTCAACAGAAAGAAAATCTTTCAAATGAAATAAACGATATGAAACTCAAATGACGTGTAGTGTAGATTTTGTGACGACACATTTTCCGTGACGTATTTCAAACGAAATTTTCGCCACGTTGAGAAAAGTACAAGCATAACCCTTTTCCCCGTTAGCTGATTTATAAATATTTCATAATCATCATGTTATTTTGCTCACATCTACACACATGCTATGTCTAAGTTTATGATTTTATTTGAAATAACACTGTGTTGATTCTAATTTTGCCGCGCCCCTCGTCTAAAACGAGCATTTTTACGAAATATAAAGATGAAGACATCAACTTTATTTGTTGAATATTTCAGCTATACTACTAGTAAAAACCCAATATGCTATTGATATAGAAACTGCAAGTCCCAGATAATTAAAACTTTGCAGAAAGACGTCCCCAAGCTTCATCATTTACGATATGCTGTGTAGAAGACGAGCGGACACATAGATGTAGAAAAATGATACATCGAATACAATCCGGAAAACTAAACCGTTATCCTATCGACCCAGTCACTGTTTGATGACATATTTGATATTTTTTATAAGAATTCACCGTACATTTGTATTTTGATCATAGAATTTTACCCTTTACCAACGCATGTGAGCCAAAGTTGGTGTTGATAAGCACACGTTTTGGAGATTACGATATATTTGCTAAAAACGATAGAAAAACGATAAAGAGTCAGTAAATTTGTTAGCCAGCTGTTAAAATCAACGTACAGAACACCCATAGGGAATATAATCGACAACAAACAAAATATGCATGTATCCTGTACAGGCAATGCAAACACGAACCGGAAATTATGAAACCGCATGTTTGTAAATATATCTATAATAACTGATAAGACCAGTATGATTCTCTCGCAATATGAACAAATTTTGAATGAATTGCTGTAAAGCTTTGGTCCAGATAGTTGAAAAAACAATACGTAATTGATTCAATTTATATATCATATAATTCAGAACTCGTTTTATTACATTGACTAAACATATCGTCATTTTAATTAAATATTCGTGATATTTTACCAACTTGCAGCTGGAGAAGGTTTTGACGGAGATATAAGAGATCATGACATGTATCATTTACTGCGATATGCAGGCTAATAGTCATATTTTCACATCATCCATGACACAAATATCATTTTAAATCCAACGGAATGCAGAAGTATAATTAGAGTTATTCGCCCAAAATAATAGCACGTTTCCTTTTTGATATTATATTAAATTGTTTTGTAGGATTCGACGTCAGTGGTCGGTTTGACGGAGTTCTTATTTTTATCAATATTTTCTGATAATACAAAAATGATATAGTAATCCTCAATTCAATATATATGTAGTAAATTTGAACGTCCTTCTTTAGGTAAGAGAGTTACTTGGAGCATTCAATTAGATATCCTTTGACATTGCAAATTGTTTATGTTAAATTCAACACAAATTATGCATATATGTATTCCATGCCAATAAAAAGGGATATTAATTTTGAAGATATCAATTGCAAAGGTGAATTTGAAATTTACATCGACAAAACCATGGCCAAAACAAAAAGACAATTTTACAAACAGCAATTCATACAACATGTACAATAAAAGTTAGATAAACATGAACCCCCATGAGTACATATGCTGCAAGCACTCTGTCGCAAGACGTTACGTCATTGTCAGAGCTATTGACATCATATTGGATTTTCGCGTGAGACTATACCTACTAGGTATAGCCCCGTTGCGGCGTATAGTAATCCTGTAGTCAAGGACAGATGATTTCTACATTAAGAAATCATCATGTGATGTACTAAATATATATATATTCTCAAATTCGATTATTTATAATAGTATGAAGGTAGATGTTCACGAAGAAAACCCAAGAGAATGTCAAAATCAAATAGATAAAGAATACAATCAGCACATGGGTAACCAATGGGTTAGGCATGTATACCGATCGTGTCGACGCCTTCGTGACTATAAAATGGTTATTTCAAACATAAAGTGGCATATTACATTAGTTCTTATGAATCTATTTCTTTTTTCTTTTTTATACAGCAAGAACATGAAAAGGAAGAAATGGAGAAGACGATTCACGAACGGATCAGACGACAAGCATGCAATTGTCCTGCAGGTAAGTTTGGTCTATCTATCAATCTATCTATCTATCTATCTATCTATCTATC